>JADBJO010011468.1:15000-17420 GCA_016801955.1 Conus betulinus | reverse complement strand
CAAGACAGATACCTTTTAATGTTTCTCCTTTTATTCTTTGCCTATATTTGCTTTTATTTATTTATTTATTTCTCCCTTTTCCTTTTTCTTCTTAAACGCTATTTTATTGTTTTTGATTGTTTTTGTTATTCTGGTAGTACTTTAAAACTGCTGACTTTTTTTTTTTGCTTCGATTGCTTTTTGTTGTACTTTAAACTGTTTTTTTTTTTTATTTGCTTATTTTCACTGACGTTGTCAGTACTTGCTTCCTGGTGGTGGTTGTTATTGTTAGTTGTTTGGTGTGATGTTGTTTGTTTGTATAGTCATGTTTTGATGCATACATTGTATCATTTAGAACCAGTTCTGTAGAATAGTAACGGCAAGTATGAAAAATGGCTAACTAAGACTACACTTTTACCGTTATAAAATAAAGCATCATTGTCATTGTCATTGTCTCTCTCTCTCTGTAGTAGGAGCGTGCCAGTTTTGTTGAAAACAGTCAGTAAGCCGCTGTCTGAATTCCGACAAAAATACTTTTATCCTTAGCTACCATCTGAGTAACCCAAACTGTAAGATAAGCCACAAGCACTACATTGGGTCAAAAAATTGGTCAAGAAAGCAAGAAATGTCCCAGTATCCTTTGAATGGCTCCACAAACTGATAAGATCAGCATGCAGGAGCCTGAAGATCAGTGAGCAGTGGGTTAAAGCTAACAGGATGTATATTCCGAAAAAAACAGAACTCGAGAAACATCAACCACTAAGATCGATATTCTGTCTAGACGTTGAGCGGAAAAAACCTCCTTGTATTGTGAGGCTGCTTTAATGCATCACATAAAATGAGTATTCAGATGGGTCAGTCCAGAGATGACGCACCCTGGGAGTGTCTGGCTGTGTAGAGCAAGCTGCTATGGTTCGGTAATTCAAAGAGCTACGGCAGACAAAAACGGGACTTGACGTGGTGTGGCTTGATCTGACTAATGCCTATGGATCAGTTCCATACCTGATGACTTATCTGCCTAGAGGTGTATCGCATCCCAAAGTGCATTCAAGAAATGTGAAGAAGTATATTAATATCTTCTCAACGAGGTTCTCCACAAGGGATACACCACAGCCTGGATCAAACAGAAAGCTGACACAGCAGCGGGTTGTGCAGTTTCTCTGTAATGTTTGTGTTGGCAATGGAGGTCATCATGACAGCAGTCACCAGGCATAGAGCTTCATTAGAGTTCGGGAATGGATACCGCTTGTAACCCCCCCCCCCCCCCCCCCCCTCTAAAAGCTTTCATGGATGACACAATTGTCATCTCTACCTACGAAGATGAAACACACAAAATATTGAAACAATTTAGACAATTCATTTTTCTTCATCTAAGGTAAGTTTCAAGCCGAAGGCATGACCAAATTCGTCTCTTTCGAGAGAAAAAAAAATAACTGAAACAGTTACGTTCGCTACAGCCAACCAAGGCATTCCAGTACTGACAGACGAACCGGTCAAGGGCATTAGAATGTTGTATGATGACTCTTAGAAAAACAAGGAAACCAAGCAAATGATGGCAGAAAGCCTGCAGATTACAGAACCAGTTTTATCCTAAGATCTGTATATGACTCCCTGCCCTCGAATCCAAAACTGCTGAAACGGGGGAGATGAGATGACCCTCCGTGCCCGCCCTGCCGAGGCAAGCATACCGTAGAACATGTCCTAAATTCATGTAGCACAGCGCTTATCCTTAAGAGCAGACTACATATCATCACCACAAAGCTGAAGATCAATTTCCAGGATTTAGGTGCGACTGGTGGACGACTTTGGTCTGAAAACACTGTTTACTGGGTTACTCGTATATTATATGCTCAACTTTTTTTTCAAATACGAGTCCTGCAAAACAGCAGCATATTACTAGAGATGCTTGGTCCGAAGTAATGTAAGTGTTTCTTTCGAATGAGTTCTGTTTTCGGGCGAATGACAGGTGGGCATAAAGGAAATGGGTACAGTTTGGGACAGAGAGAGAGAGAGAGAGAGAGAGAGAGAGAGAGAGAGAGAGAGAGTGCCCTCTCTAATATACACTTCTCACTTGTCCTCGTCTCTCTGGCTGTCTGTCTGTCTGCCTGTCTGTCAGTCTGTCTGTTTGCCCTCTCTCTCTCTCTCTCTCTCTCTCTCTCTCTCTCTCTCTCTCTCTCTCTCTCTCTCTCTCTCTCACACACACACACACACACACACACACACACACACACACACACACACACACACACACACACACACACACACACACACTATTTTTTTCAAATAAAGTTTTTACAAAGATCGTTAAAAACCAAACAAAATAAACAAGCTACATGTACATGTATATATTCTAGCCGCTGTTTCTGGCCCTTTTAATCAGTGCACATACCTGTGTATCATCCTTCTCTGTGTAGCACACACTCTAGACGGTGTTCTCTCTT
>JADBJO010011468.1:0-10000 GCA_016801955.1 Conus betulinus | reverse complement strand
ATGCATTGATAAATGTCACTTTCCCTACTCAGTACAAAGTTGCAAAAGTGATGCCAATTTTTAAATCTACTGACAATTCTGAGCCATCGAAGTACAGTCCTATATCCATTTTGCCAGTTCTGTCCACGCCCTTGGAAAAACACATAAATAAACATCTTTGCCACCATCTTGACTGCAGTCTACTAAATGAAAATCAATCAGAATTCAAGAAAAATCTTTTTTGTCATACAACACTTACAAATTTAGTAGATCAATTGCTAAACATTAGTAATGATAATAGATATTGTGGAAAACTGTTTGTTGAGTTCGCAAATGCTATTAACGTAATTGATCACAAATTATTATGCACGAAGCTATTATCATATGTTATAACACAGAGACACTCTCCAACTGATCACATCATTCCAAGAAGACGTCAACAGACCGTTTGTTTCAACAGCAACTCATCAGAAAACTTACCTATCTGACATGGGGTACCCTAGGGTTCTATCTTGGGCCTGTAGCTGTTTTCAGTTTACATAAATGATCTCTCTCTCTTCATATTGTTGGTTCATGTGAAGTCTTCTGTGACGATATCACTGTCCACATAAGCAGTTCAAGCATAGAAGCTGGTTTCACTTTATTACAAAAGAATGGTGACATCATAAATGATTGGTCCGATGTAAATCATGTGTCACTGAATCCTAATAGAATAAGACTACGGTTGATATAAACAAAACACAGAAGAAGAAACACAGTCACGCAGCCCCCGTCTGCTTTTGTCAATAATCAAGAAATTGAAGGGGGGGGGCAGCCATCAAGTTTTATGTGTACATATTGATAACAATCTTTCTTAGTTGTATCACCTGCACAGTTTATGTAAATCAATATCAAGACAGATACGTCAGCTGTGCAGGATCAAGCATTTCTTAAACCTTCATACCAGAAATATTCCTACACGCACATATTCACTCTTCAGTGAATTATTGTTCAACACTTTTTCGTCTCTGCTAAAGCTAATGCCATGAAACCTCTTACCTGTGTCTACAAAAGAGCACTTAAAGCAGTTCTTTAAATCGTCAAATCTTAGTGAAGGGGATTATACTAAAGCAGGGGCTCTTCAGCGACAAGATATATTGCTGTCAAGAAATGTCTACTGATGCAAAAGTTTGCATCGGGTTCAAACTCTTCAGACTACATTTAACATAAAAACCTAGGGATCCGACCAAATTTCAGATTCCCACACTTAGAATAGACCTGTTTTTAAATCAAGCTTTTTAAAGCAGTTCTTTAAATCGTCCAATCTTAGTGAAGGAGATTATGCTAAAACAGGGGCTTCAGCTACAAGATATATTTGCTGTCAATAAATGTGTACTGATCAACCCACGGACTCTTCAGACTAAGTTTAACATTAAAACCTATGAAATGACCAAATTTCAGATTCCCACAATTAGAATAGACCTGTTTAAATCAAGCTTTTCCTACTATGATAGTTGGTTTGGAATACACTTCCATTGCATTTCCAATGCACTCAAAATGCAGAATCCTTCAGGGAAAAAAATTAATTACACAATTCGCAGCAGATCATGATTATTAGATAAAAATACATGTACCAGAGCGAACGTCCTGTTTCGCTGCACATTAAAACTGTTATACTGCTCTCAATCTACTGGGTTTTTTTTTTTTTTTTAACCACATGATGATAAATGAGAGGTATGTTTAAAAACTTTGTTAACAATGATTGTAGTCATATCATGACAAATAACTGTTGGGGTCACAGATTTCTGGAAGCACTGATAGATCTACTAGATCACAAATGTGTGTCCTGATTACTGTTGATTTATTAATGCATTTTTGCTGTTTATTCAAAATCCTCAGTGATATTAATGATATAGTATTGTAGAAAAGGCAAAGGGAAATAATTATAATATTGACACCTCTCTCTCTCTCTCTCTCTCTCTCTCTCTCTCTCTCTCTCTCTGTGTGTGTGTGTGTGTGTGTGTGTGTGGTGTGTGTGTGTGTGTGTGTGTGTGTGTGTGTGTGTGTGTGTTTTAAGGCTGTTCATTACCGTATTGCCATTTAATTGACAATTCTGGTCTTGGGCAGTATATCAATAGAAGAAAAAAGGGGAAGAGATTATGATGGCATTTCTCTCTCTCTCTCTCTCTCTCTCTCTCTCTCTCTCTCTCTCTCTCTCTCACACTCACACACTCACACACTCACACACACCACACACACACACACACACACACACACACACACACACACACACACACACACACACACACACACACACACACACACACACACACACACACACACACACACGCATGCACGCACGCGCGCGAGCACGCACGCATGCACGCACGCAGGCATGCACACACACACACACACACACACACACACACACACACACACACACACACACACACACACACACATTATGATAAATAATTATGATTATTGATGTTATGAATGCATCGTCGCAAACTGATAACTGATTTCAGTACTGTTTGTTCAATTCAGTTTATTGTAATCTCATCATGAAATATGTATAATATATTGATATTACTGATGCATTGTAGTTGTCTTCTATCATCCTTAGCTGTATGTAGTATGTTCTAGAAAAGAAATGTAATACTATCTCTCTCACTCTCTCTCTCTCTCTCTCTCTCTCTCTCTCTCTCTCTCTCTCTCTCTCTCTCTCTCTCTCTCTCTCTCTCTGTCTCTCTCTCTCCCTGTGATAACTAATAGGAGGATCGCTTTCTCTATGTCTGTGTGAGTGCGGAGTATTTACTTCTTTGTAATCAATTCATTTATTTGTGTTTGCTCTTTACAAGTTTTTTATTTATTTGAATTCATCTATGCGTCAATGTTGATGGAAAAACTGCTCATCTACATTTTCATGTATTTATGAAGATATGTATGTTTGTTACAGTTTTGAAAGCTTTAGTCGTTAGTCATGCTTAGTTAGTCCCTTAGAGGCGCTAGGGTCAGATGAAAAAGAAAACATGTTTCCTTATCTGTTACCCTTAGAAATAAAGACGATCATCCTCATCCTCATCCTCATCTCTCTCTCTCTCTCTCTCTCTCTCTCTCTCTCTCTCTCTCTCTCTCTCTCTCTCTCTCTCTCTCTCTCTCTCTGTACATGTGTGTGGCCATGCACACAGCATAGTTCACATAAACACACAAGAAGTATGATCAGAGTTATCTTTCCTCACTTCTATCCCTCATTTTCATTATGTTATGTGCAAAAATCACTGGAACAACTATAACAAAGAAAACCTCGAAAGAAGAAGCAAAGCCATGAAAAGAAAGGTAAATAGAAAATGAACTGCTCAGATTGTGTCCTACCTTCGTTCCACCATTATTTCTATTATCTCGCCTATGTGTGTGTGTGACAGTACACGCTGTTACAGTCGTTGACACTTGCATTCACGATCCATTGAAAATTAGGTCAGTTTCAGTTTCAGTTTCATCAAGGGCATGTCACTGCGTGCGGACTGGTCATATACGCTACACCACATCTGCTAAGTTTTGAGACCACACTGCGTACGATTTATAGCTGATGGATAAATGAATTAATGACGAAGATGAGAGAATGTAAGATGAGGATCTCATGGCTTCGACTGAGCAGACGTCTGACCTGCGCATTAGCCCGACGCACTGGTTACATCTTAGTTACTGACCTGACATGGTCTGTAATTATCATTGTATGTGTGTGTATACATGTGTGCACATGGGTAGGTGTGCTTGGGCCCACGTTTGTGTGTGCGTGCGTGCGTGTGTGTGTGTGTGTGTGTGTGTGTGTGTGTGTGTGTGTGTGTGTGTGTGTGTGTGTGTGTGTGTGTGTGTGTGTGTGTGTGTGTGTGTGTGTGTGTGTGTGTGTGTGTGTGTGTCTGTCTGTCTGTCTGTGTCTATGTGTGCACCAGTGCGCGATACGTGGGTGTGTGGGTACATGTGTGTGTGTGTGTGTGTGTGTGTGTCTGTGTGTGTGTGTGCGTGTCTGTCTGTCTGTCTATGTGTGCACCAGTGCGCGATACGTGGGTGTGTGGGTACATGTGTGTGTGTGTGTGTGTGTGTGTGTGTGTGTGTGTGTGTGTGTGTGTGTGTGTGTGTGATCTGTGGGCTTATGTGAGCCTGTTCCTGAATGCCCAGTATGTGTATGTAGACATACGTGTAATATGTATGTGAGCCCGTGTATACGCGTGTTTAGGCAAGACATTTGTAAAGACGAAAACATGCAAATTCATAGAACACACACACACACACACACACACACACACACACACACACACACACACACACACACACACACACAGCAATTGCAAAGTTGATCTTCTCACTTTAATGTTTAACAGTTGTATCCAAATAAGGGAAGAACCTGCCTTTTGATATGCCCTGAGTTATTAGAGTCCACCATATTGTAGGAGAAAGACTTCACTAATGCTTGTCTTTTACACATGACAGGATCTGCTTCAGAATCTGGCGAAAACGAGACCCCATTTTATAGTAGATGAAGAAATTGAGCGATGAGTTCCCACACAGGAATAAAAAAGAACGACCCCCCAAAGAGCTGTCGTGAAATTGTGATAGTGACCACCAAACTGCAGCTCTGGAACCATGAACATGGTCACCTGCACCATAAGAAGGGGAGTTAAGCACACTATGAACAACACTGAGGTCCCGACCAACATCCGGGTCACTGCCATCATGCTTTCTGAGCTTCCGGTGGCAGAGGAGGTTTGCTGTCTCCATTTGACTGCTGACCGCAATTTGGTGGCAGTGATGATGGTGGTGACGACGCTGACGACGAAGAAAATAGAAGGCAAGGCTGTTGAGTAGACAAAGATGTCAATGATGTCCAAGACTTCCTTGTTTTTCATGTAATATCTGTTGGATGGAAAATGGTAAACGGGATTAAATTCTCTCTCTCTCTCTCTCTCTCTCTCTCTCTCTCTCTCTCTCTCTCTCTCTCTCTCTCTCTCTGTGTATATGCAAACAAAATGGTGTATCTAACCAAAACACACTAGAAGTATAATCAGAATTCTTTCTCTTTACCGTTTTTTTTACCTGATATTCATTACATTTATATACAGAGCTGATCAGATTTTTTTAGATTTAAAGATACAGCAACAAAGTGGAATTAAACAATGAAAGAAAAAAGAAAGACAGCAAAAAACATATTTTTTTAATATCAACAAACAAAAATGAGAGAAAAAGCCGATATCAACGTACTCAGTGACGTAAACGATGTATGACGTCTTGTTGTCTGGGGGTCCTTGACGCAGGCCTCAGTGTGCATGGGACCAACAATGACCAGCATGCCAGTCAGAATGATGACGGAAACGGGGATGATGACGACAGCCAGGGTGCGCGTGCTGAGCATGCGCTGTGCACGCAGTGGACTGACCACACAGAAACAACGTTCAGCCGCTATCACGGTGTTCAGAAACATGCTGACCCAGGTGAACCCAATGAACCCTGAAGCAATATGTGCATAAAAATAATGTGTTACAGACCTGATTCACAAATGCAGTCTACAATGTTTAAATAACAAACGAAAGTCAGCACGCCCCGTCCGTGTGGACCCTAAGAATTTCTGTTTAACTAGCCACCGTGGCAAAGTGGTTAGCGTCGCGGACTCCTGGCTGGGAGGTCGTGGGTTCGAATCCCATCAGACTCATATGGGTTTTTCTGCCCCGACTGGCTCCTACACAGAGTTGAGTTTGCTGCGGACTCAGTTGGGAAGACTGGGACCACACAGTCGAGTTTCATCCATTTAATGGATCCGTTTCTGAGTGTTGCTCAAATTTCCTGGCCATCACTGCAGGTCCATGTGTCTCTCGGGCCTGGTTGATGCTGGGATATATTATGAAAGGAAGCGTAGAGAACAGCCCTGTCATGTAGTCTCAGACCAAAATGGACATCCGTAGCATCAACTCTAATCATCATCTCATTCTCGTCGATCAGCATAAAAAAAAGATTGTCTCAAATTCTGTGGCCCTTCATGCCCTCCTCTCATGGTGACCTCAATTTCGATGTCCTCTCCACGTCTGTGGCCTTGGTTTGGTTCCGTCAGGGTCACCGTTATCGGCGAGTCCATGGGGGCTGTCGTTGGACGGACGTGGTGGCGCCCTCCGGAGGGAGAGCTCACTCACGCCGGCTCCGCGACTAAGCAATTATTGTCATCAGTAGGGAGCTTAGTAGGTGGTTTCCTGTGTATGTTATATCAGAACAGGCGCCACTGAAACTCCAGCGTAGTGACTCGCCAGCAGTGCAGTGTCTCCTCTGGTGAGTTGCCTGTTGACGACTTGACATTGACTGCTCCCTGTGCATTGCCGGTGGCGGGGCTGCGGCAGGGCCGACCGGACTGTGGCTGTGGACGGAATGTCGGAATAAGCGGCATGGGTGCACTGTCTCGGAGGTGGCGCAGAGGTGGGACAGCAAAAAATAAATAAATAAATAAAATTTCTGTTTGAATTAAAGGGGTCCATATCTAAGAATTTTTTGTTTAAATTAAAGGGGTCCATATCAGAGAATTTTTGTTTAAATCAAAGGGTCCATATCTAAGAATATTTGTTTAAATTAAAGGGGTCCATATCTAAGAAATTTTGTAGGTAGTAGTTACAAAGAGGATACAAAAAAGAGCGTGAAAAGGCGAGTGCACTACATACGAGACAGTACAATGCAGCAGCAAAATCTTTGAAAGAACAATGACAAAAAAAAAAAGGAATGGCAGCATGTTGTGAATACAGAACTCAAATTATATATTTTTGGAGAGAGATACGAATGAGAAATATTTGTGTTCTTTTCTTTCGTTTTGAACCAACAGAACCCTAAGCTGAAGCTTTTATGATAAGAGGGGTCAATAAGAAGAACGTCTAGAATGAGCCGCACAACGGGTCTTCGGAGAAGCTCCTGTCATGTAAGTGCTTCTGGCGTTACTGTCTTGCTCCCTGGAGAGGCAAAGCTGCTTCCAAGTAATGGACTCCTGGATGTGGGTATGCTACAGCATTATTTTATTGCCAGCTGTATTCGAACCTGCCTCTCGCACGCCCTGATGGTCAACCAAGTCAGCTGAAGACGGATGCTAGGCTGAAGGAGACGCTGTTTCCCTTCTTCCCAGGAACCGAGATCTGACTCATGAAGTCATATGTAGACGCAACTTCGTGGTGAAGACCTTGGCTTGTAAGCCAGATTTTTTCAAAACGACCAACCAAAGTGGCATATTTCTCCGTAAATGTAGTACTTTTCTGTCAGTTTTCAGCTTTAACTGGATTGGTTTCACAAACTAGTCTCCTAAGCCAACAAAAATCTTTCATAGCTTTGCTTTTCACACTCTGCACTCATAGAATCTGAGGGATACCTTCAGCTTTGCTTGACGACAATGAAGCACAGCCGTGAAATCAGGTGGCACACCAAGCCAGCCCTTGTGTACTAGTTGTTTGGGCCTCCATCGAATCCACTATGTTTGTTTTAATAATTTCTTAGATTAGCAAAGGCCAAAGGAGCAGTAGAATCGGCATAAACTGCAGGCGCCATGAATTAGGTGCTTTCACTTTCTGCAGGCTTCGAAAAATCTTTAGTCACAAATTCATTCTGTAGGGGGCAAATATATGGCTGACTGCTAAAGTACACTGTGCGCTTCATCTTCCTTCGTGGAATGGACTGTTGTGTCATCCATAATGGCTTTTAGAAAGATGGGGTGGGGTAGAGAGTGGTACCCATTTACGAGGCCTGTGCTAGACTCGTACTGCTCTTAGCTGTCTTCAACACGGCCACCATTGCCAGCACGAGTCCTGTTGGAGAAATTCTACAGCCCATCATTATGACGACTTCCGGATTAATCCAGTCTGTTGTGTCTTCCTTTGTAGAGAATCTATTGAGAAGTCATGAAAGCTGTTTATCTTTGTTGAATCTGGGGGGCGTGGGGGGGGGGGGGTGGATATATAGATTACATTTCAAGATCAAGTTGAGTCCGTTTGTGCGGGAGTGGTCCATTTGCATTTGTCAGATCAAAAGGTTAGTGCAGGAAAGAAGAAACAAAAGATCACTCATTAACTCTCTACAGCATCCAACAGTACAAAATTGGAAAAATATAAAGAGGGACAACAACAAAAAAGACAGAAATTTGCCAGTTTGACTCACAGGTAATGATACATGCAACAGCAGAATGAAGGCCACAGAGCTGACGAGGAAGGAGAGTGGCATGTAGAAGACAAATCAAAGAGCAATATTTGACAAGCGCAGAACTTCCACGTGGCAGTTAGAACTGGCAGTAGCAGACGAAATACTAAATTCTTATGTTAAAGAATATAGTGACCAGCTATTTCGTTGGTGCGCTGTCGTATTTTTTCATCAATCTTGACTTCTGTCAAACGCCACAGTTACTGCCGGTTACGCACTGGGCTGCCCGTGTGTTCTTTTAGATAAACAGTTTATACCAGAATTTTTACTCATTTAAAAATGTTCGCCATGAGCCTTGTCTCCCTGATGAGTTCCGATCCAGCAGACGAAAGGCCTAGGAGCAGGCGATACATATAGATCTGCTTTCCAGAGGGATTGCGATGGTTCCCTCATGCAGCTAGTGAAGGGTTTTCATTTTTATAACATAACTTTTTCTTCAATTAAAAAAAAATCAAATCTTTGCCAGTCATTACTATAATGTTGGAAGAATTGTTAACCTACACTTGTTTTCCCCCACTACTTAATTGTTCAGCATTATAGTGTCTGGTCAATCAGTGGGCGATTGCATCTCTTAGGAGATCCAAGTAAAGGTTGTTCTATACAATTCTTAACCGCTGATAATGCTTGGGGTATTGAACAGCAGAGCTGACCACTCAGACTGTTCCATATTTTTTTATCTCCCTTGCATCCTTAAAAGGATCCTCAAGCATAGGCTCAAAGACTGTCCCCTACATTTTATACTGTTTGCATAATGTTTTTAGTTTTTCAGCAACTTTTTATCTTTCTATTTAAAAAAAAATGTTCGCCATAAGTAGGTTTACACTCATGTCACGTAATACTCTGACCTAACAAACATGATGCTTTATGTGTTGGTTGCACAAAACTCGAATTTCCCAAAGAAAGTGTTACTTTTGACGACTTGGCGATAATAAAGAATGCATTGGTTTTGAGGATTCTGTCATCGTTAAAGCAAACAAATCTTTTTTAATTACACCTTTCATGCTGCTTCACCTGCATCTTTGACCGTAAACTCGTATAATTTTAGTCATAAGAAACAGCATTAAATGTCAGACTTTTAGGTCACTTTTTTGATACATGTCAAATTGTTTGTACATGTCATTGAACTTGTCTTTCATCAGTGTCCAAAGCAATTGTTAGTGGTCAAAATTTTCAAAGAAAATTTTCATTGGAAATTTTGTTGAAATGTTATAGGTTGACGGTCATTATGATTTGGTGACATTTCCAAAGTGAAAATGGCTGTGGGTGTCGAGATCATACTTATCATTCTGCCAATTCAAATGAGTTATGCTTATACTTCCTGATGACATGTACAGTCAAATTTTGACACACACACACACGCACGCACGCACACACACACGCACACACGCGCGCGCGCACACACACACACACACACACACACACACACACGCGCGCGCGCGCGCGCACGTACACACGCACACACACACACACACACACACACACACACACACACACACACACACACACACACTCGGATGCACGTGCTCACACATGCACTCACATATGCTAACAGACAGACAGACAGAGAGAAACAGATAGACGGATGGACAGACAGACAGACAGACAGACAGACATGGGGGGAATCTGACCCAAAAAAATATCTGATGATGACATTGGATGAGCCGACAAAGAAGCGGTAGTTGACCTCTGCCAGTACAAGGAAATTGACGGAGATGACCACAAGGTCCACAACGGCCAGACAGAAGACACAGAAGTTGACCCTCTCCCTCAGCCCCTGTCTGTAGAACACAGCGGCACTGAGGATGTTGCCTGAAACCCCCACCAGAAGAAA
>JADBJO010011467.1:60000-64633 GCA_016801955.1 Conus betulinus | reverse complement strand
GAGAGATGGCGCCGGTTGGGTAGAGACAAGCACAAAGAAACAAAAAAATGAATAGAAGGTTAATAAAGAGGGTGATGAATCATGGGCTCCGGTGTGTTGTGAGTAGTGCGCTGCTCGCGCAGCGCGCGCGCGCGTGTGGTGTGTGTGTGTGTGTGGGTGTGTGGTGTGTGGTGTTTGTGTGTGTGTGTGTTTGTGGTGTGTGTGTGTGGGCCTGTGTCTGTGTGTTTGTGCCTGTGTCTGTGTCGTGTAGTGTCTGTCTATGTCTGCCCTGTCTCTCTGTGTCTGTGTTTTGACAGAGAAAAAGGAGACAGGAAGTCCGGACAGACCTCCAGAAAGGACACAGATAGACTTCATACATTAGGCGTCTCTCTCTCTCTCTCTCTCTCTCTCTCGCTCTTCTCTCTCTCTCCTCTCTCTCCTCTCTCTCTCTATCTCCTCTCTCTCTCTCACTGTCCTCTCTTTCGCGTGCAATGTTTGTGGTGCGGTGTGACTGTGTGTGTGTGTGTGCGCTTTGTGCGCGCTTTGTGTGTATGTGTGTGTGTTTGGTGTGGGTGTGGTGTGCGTGTGTGTGTGTGTGTGTGGTGTGTGTGTGTGTCGCCTGCGGCGTATTGCCATATGGGCGTGGTTGTATGGTGAACTGTGTGTGCTGCGTGCGTTCGTGTGTGGTATTTGTGTGTGCTCATGTGTACGTGCCTGTGTGTTCGTGTGTGTGTGTGTATTGCACGCGGTGCACGGTGGTGTGGCTTTGCGCAGTCGTGTGTGCGTGGGTGTATGTATGTATTGTGGGTGTGCGTGTGTGTGTGTGTTGGTGTGTGTGTGTGTGTGTGTTGGTGTGTGTGTTTGTGCGCGACACCGCGCGCTTATTGTGTGTGTGTGTTGTGTGAGTGCGCGCGCGCGCGCGTGTGTGTGGTGTGTGGTGTGTGTGTGTGTGTGTGTGTGTGTGTGTGTGTGTGTGTGTGTGTGTGTGTGTGTGTGTGTGTATGACATGCCGTGTGTGTGTGTGTGTTTGTGTGTGTGTGGTTTGTGTGTGTGTGTGTGTGTGTGTGTGTGTGTGTGTGTGTGTGTGTGTGGCTGTTCGTCGTGCATGCGTGCGGTGCGTGCGCGAGTTGCGCGCGCGCCGCGCGCGCGGCGCGTGTGTGTGTTTGTGTGTGTGTGTGGTGTGGTGTTATCTGTCTGTCTGTCTGTGTCTGTGTGTTTGCCTCACACGTTATTCCACCCCTTTCATTCTCCGGTTCTCCCCCCTTTGCAGTTCTCCAGGGGCGTAAGGGGGCCCCGGCGTTGCATTATTCATGAGGATGATGTGGACAATAGTCACCCACTGTCACTTTTTCTCATTTCAGGCCAACAGGCTTTCAGTCACGCGCCGAGTACCGCCGAGACTTAGCGGCCAACTGGGAAGTGTCAACTGCTCATGTCAGTCAGTGGTCAAGCGGAGAGAGAGAGAGAGAGAGAGAGAGAGAGAGAGAGAGAGAGAGAGTAGAGGAGAGAGAGAGAGAGAGAAGAGCATATGGGCGCATTACTGGCTTCAGAAGCCGATAGTACCGCTTCTCGCAGGGAAACAGCTGCTGCCGTTCAGGGAAACGTGGTTAAGATCTGATCTCTGAGGATCATGATCCTTTTCCTTGGGATAATGGCTGTGTCTCTCCCAGTGATCCTTGGGATAATAGCTGTCTTCTCTCCAAGTGATCCTTGGAATAATAGCTGTCTTCTCTCCAAGTGATCTTGGGATAATAGCTGTCTTCTCTCCAAGTGATCCTTGGGACAATAGCTGTTTTCTCTCATAGTGATCCCTGGGACAATAGCTGTCTTCTCTCCAAGTGATCCTTGGGGTAATAGCTGTTTTGTCTCCAAGTGATCCTTGGGATAATAGCTGTTTTGTCTCCAAGTGATCCTTGGGATAATAGCTGTTTTCTCTCCAAGTGGTCCTTGGGATAATAGCTGTTTGTATCCCAGTGATCCTTGGAATAATAGCTGTCTTCTCTGCAAGTGATCTTTGGGATAATAGCTGTTTTCTCTCCAAGTGATCCTTGGGATTATAGCCGTTTTCTCTCATAGTGATCCTTGGGATAAAAGCTGTTTTCTCTCCAAGTGATCCTTGGATTAATAGCTGTCTTCTCTCCAAGTGATCCTTGGGATAATAGCTGTTTTCTCTCATAGTGATCCTTGGGATAAAAGCTGTTTTCTCTCCAAGTGATCCTTGGATTAATAGCTGTTTCTCTCACAGTGATCCTGGGATAATAGCTGTTCTCTCTCATAGTGATCCTTAGGATAATAGCTGTCTTCTCTCCAAGTGATCCTTGGGACAATAGCTGTTTTCTCTCCAAGTGTTCCTTGGGATAATACCTGTCTTCTTTCATAGTGACCCTTGGGATAATAGCTGTTTTCTCTCCAAGTGATCCTCGGGATAATAGCTGTCTTCTCTCGTAGTGATCCTTGGGACAATAGCTGTTTTATCTCCCAGTGATCCTTGGGATAATAGCTGTTTTCTCTCATAGTGATCCTGGGATAATAGCTGTTTTCTCTCCCAGTGATCCTTAAGATAATAGCTGTTTTCTCTCACAGTGATCTTTGGGACAATAGCTGTTTTCTCTCTCAGTGATCCTTGGGATAATAGCTGTTCTCTCTCATAGTGATCCTTGGGACAGTAGCTGTTTTCTCTCATAGTGATCCTTGGGATAATAGCTGTTTCCCTACAAGTGATCCATGGGATAATAGCTGTTTTCTCTCCAAGTGATCCTTGGGATAATAGCTGTTTTCTCTCCTAGTGATCCTTGGGATAATGGCTGTTTTCTCTCATAGTGGTCCTTGGGATAATAACTGTTTTCCTCCAAGTGATCCTTGGGATAATAGCTGTTTTCCCTACACGTGAAGTCACAAGTGTTTTCCTTATTTTCACCAATGAATACACTTATCATCAGTAGTATATCCTGAAAATCACGATTTTGTTCGCCTGTTTTCTTGAAGAAAACTGTAATTATCTCCAAGGAAAATGAAAAACAGGAAAATAGTTGTGATCCTCGCGAACACGGGCTATTTTTCCGTAGTTGTGGACCCGTTTGCCCTTGTCAGGTAAATGGCGACCATCTTGCGCCGAATTGGACAAGATAAGTGATTGCGTTCTTCATGTTGGTTGTCCTGGGTGCTGGTTGTCTCGCCTGAAGCAGACCTAGCGGTTTTGAAACGTGCTGTGTTCTGTCTTGTGATTCGCCTGTCTATGTTATTTGGCAGAATTATATCAAAGACTTTTTAAGAGCTGCTTTTTCCTGCTCACGTTTTCCCCCGTAATAATACATGTTCTTTTTTTTTCCTCAGGAAATCAAGGATAGCGGTTATTATCCCTCGGAAAGGAAGGAAAGAGGATCGTGATCCTCAAGGACAAGAAGGAAAAGAGGTGTTATCCTAAAAATTAGAATTTTTTTTTTTAATAAAAAGCAGGAAAAAAATCCCTAGCAAAATACTTATGATCCTTAGATAATGTTTTCTCTCTGTTCGCTATTTTCTCCAGGATCATAACCAACAGTTATATTGCCTTTTGACACCAGTATACTCCCATACCGCCGCTTGCTGATTCACTGCTGTCTAATTGTTCGGGGTGGAGGATCATGAAGATGATGGTGGTGGTGGTGGTGGTGGTGATGGGGAGGGGGGGGGGGGTGAGCTGCTGTCATGCATCGTCATTATTGCCTTTAATAATGACAGTAAGATAATCAATATCATCATCAAAACGAAAAGGATAACAACGCATTTCATTTCATGCCGTTGATGCCTCAGCCGACCGCGGAGGGCCGTATCAGGACTTCGCCTGGTCAAAGTCAGTTCTCATATAGTTTTAAAAAAAAAACAATAAACAAGAATGACAATGATAACAATGATAAAGACAACAACAACAAAAAATGATAATGATAATAATCATGACAATGATACTGTTTCATTCCTGTTTTCATGGCCCAGCCGACAGCAGGGGGCCATACCAATCATCATCATCCTCATCATCATCATCACCATCATCATCAACAACAACAACAACAACAACAACAACAACAACAACAACAACAACAGCAAAAACACCATCATCATCATCATCATCATCATCATCATCGTCATCATCATCGTCGTCATCACCATCATCGTCATCATCATCAACAACAACAACAACAACAACAACAACAACAACAAACAACATCATCATCATCATCATCATCATCATCATCATCATCAATAATATCATCATCGTTATTATCATTACATTTTAGATCATGATGCCGCTGATTACTAGTATTGTAATATTAATGGTGGTGGTGGTGGTGGTGGTGGTGAAGGTAATAGTAGTAGTAGTAGTTGTTGTTGTGTTGTAGAAGAAGTAGTAGTAGTAATAAAAGCAGCAATGGTCGTAGTAGCAGACGCAACAGCAGCAGCCAGCAGTCGCAGTTAGTTATAGTAATAACATTAGTAAATACTATCTGATGTAGCAGTGGCACTACCCTATCATCATTACTACTACCCTCACGATGCGCGTACAAGTCCCTCAGACAAAAAAGATGGCTAAGCATCGCAAGCCACCCTACACACAGCGCAGGATGACAATACGCAAGCAGGCTTAGAAGAAAACAAATTGTTCACCACAACCTCCATC
>JADBJO010011467.1:5000-50000 GCA_016801955.1 Conus betulinus | reverse complement strand
ACATACCTACACCCATCATTCTGGTTCGTATCTAGGACGAGGATTGGAAGACAACAAACAAAAAACAAAAAAAAAAAAAAAAAAATTCATGCGTACCTTTACTTTTGGAGATAGAAATATTTGTCTCGTCTCAACGTGTGTTACTGACTCACAACACACAACACACACACAACACACACACACAACACACACACACACACATATATATATATATATATATATATATATATATATATATATATATATATATATATATATACACGCACACACACGCGCGCGCGCTATGCATATATGTGCCCTGGTGTTAAAAAAAAAAAAAAAAAAAGAGAAAAGTCAAGACAATGAAGAAAAGTCACAGTGTGGTCTGCGAAATATCAAACGTGATCATGAATCCTTTGACCGCATAATTCTAATTTACAACAAGATGCAAAGCGTATAAACGTACTCCCAGTTTGTCCTGAATACGCGTGAGATATTCCATAAAGAGAAGAACAGTCATGGGCTGGTGGTGTAACCGTTAGTATTGGCTATTCCGATAAACATCGGCCATCATCTGTAACCCATAATGAACAAAAATTTTCAGAAAGATCGGCCTAGTACTTTCTGAGATTTTCCATAAGGAAGAAAACCATTATGGGCCATCAGTAACGGCTATAACGGTTAACTAAAACATCGGGCATCATCAATGACCCATAATGAACATACCCACAAATGTTCAGAAATATCGGCCACATACTTTCTAAGATATTCCATAAAAAAAGAAGAACCGTTATGGGCCGTTATAGCCGTTAGTAAAGGCTATAACGGTAAACTAAAAACATCGGGCATCATCCGTGATCCATAATGAACATGCCTACAAATTTTCAGAAAGATTGGCCAAGTACTTTCTGAGACATTCCAAAAAAGAGAAACCGTTACAGCCGTTAATAAAGGCTATAACGTTAAACTAAAACAATGGGCATCATCCGTGACCCATAATGAACATACCCACAAATTTTCAGAAAGATCGGCCAAGTACTTTCCGAGATATTCCATAAAAAAAAAAACCGTTATGAGTCGTTATAGCCGTTAGTAATGGATATAACGGTAAACTAAAACATCGGCCATAATGAACATACCCGCAAATTTTCAGAAAGATCAGCCGAGTACTTTCTGAGACATTCCATAAAGAAGAAGAACCGTTATGGGCCGTTACCGCTGTTAGTAATGGATATAATGGTAAAATAACACATTGGGCATCATTCCATGACCCATAATGAACATACCTGCAAATTTTCAGAAAGATCGACGATGTGCTTTCTGGAAGATTTCATAAAGAAGAAAAAACCCGTCATCGGCCGTTATACCCGTTAGTAACGGCTATAGCGGTAATCTAAAACATCGGGTATCATTCGTAATCGATAGTGAACATACCTGCTAATTTTCAGAAAGATCGGCCAAGTACTTTCTGAGATATTCCATAAAAAGAAGAAAACCATTACAGGCCGTTACAGCCGTTAGTAACGGTATAACGGTAAACTAAAACATCGGGCATCATCCATAACCCATAGTGAATATACATGCTAATTTTCACAAAGATCGGCCAAGTACTTTCTGAGATATTCCATAAAGAAGAAAACCGTTACAGGCCGCGTTACAGCCGTTAGTAACGCTATAACGCTAAACTAAAACATCGGGCATCATCCGTGACCCATAATAAACATACCTGCTAATTTTCACAAAGATCGGCCGAGTACTTTCTGAGATATTCCATAGAGATCGGCCCAGTAGTTTTGTCTGGAGCGAGTGGAACACATTTTGACCACACACACACACACACACACACACACACACAGCAATTCTTCGTTCCCATTCTAAAGTACTTCTGTTCTGTAAGAACAGGGAGTACAAAAATGACGTTTATGATAGTTAAAAGGAGGGAAAAAAATCAAAAGCATAAAAGGTTACACGACAGTCAACATATGGTCGAACCACGCTGTTTTAAGCGGCGCTTAGCGACCTCTATTTTTTGAGGAACTGTGTCAGGCAGAGAATCAATTTTCGTTAAATTCACCACACAATTTTCGAAAAAAAAAAAAAAAAAAAAAAAATAATATATATATATGTATATATATATATATATATATATATATATATATATATCTCAACGCAGGCCGAGTTGTGCTTTGTATCTGTAACGCAGATACCCTTTAGAAAAACAATGATAAAAACAATTGTTTTAATTGCTAGACAAAATGAACAAAACAAATAAATGAAAACACTGACAATAGTTAAAAAAAAAAAAAAGTTAAAATATATCCATTCGAACAACAGAAGTGAAACCTTGCTACGTTTTTCTGTCAGGTTCCCTCCGGTGGGCCCCTACCTAAATGTCTTCTTGTGTAAAACGCATTGAAAACGGTCCAGATCTGTTCACTTGCGTGCCAGATCTGTTCACTTGCGTGCATGTGTAAAAACGCATTGAAAACGGTCCCAGATCTGTTCACTTGCGTGCATGTGTAAAACGCATTTGAAAACGGTCCAGATCTGTTCACTTGCGTGCATGGTGTAAAACGCATTGAAAACGGTCCAGATCTGTTCACTTGCGTGCATGTGTAAAACGCATTGAAAACGGTCCAGATCTGTTCACTTGCGTGCATGTGTAAAACGCATTGAAAACGGTCCAGATCTGTTCACTTGCGTGCATGTGTAAAACAGAATTGAAATTAGGCCTATATGTCACACGTTTGAAAAAGCCCTACATCCCAAGTGTTCGAAATGCTTCCATAATATAAAGGGAAAAAAAAAGTTTATTGATAGATAGATTGACAGACTGATGTTAAGTAAAATAGCTACAGTTGAGGTTACTGGACACTGTTTTCGCGGGTAGGGACACACACACACACACACACACACACACACACTGTACGCATTCCGCTTCCTTCTTCATTCGTTGATGACACTTTTCTCTGGCCTAGCGATCAACAACGGCCATTTTACTATTTCTTCGAACTGTTTCTTTTGTTTTCCTGGTTTGTAACGTCTGCCATGAGGCGGCACACAATGCATGCTGGGGGCCGGAAGAAATGACTGTAACAATTACCCCACGAAGGATCCCTTTAGGGGCTCCGCTTCTGTCCGCCTATCTCCAACATGTCATCCAGGAAGCATAAACAACGCCAAAAAATATCCAGAGCCATTTTCTTAATTTCAAAATTTCGTGCGTCAGAACATCACGGCCAACATCGCACACGTCAGACAGCTCCTCCAAGGGAATGCTGGGAGGTGACAAAATTGTGCGCGGCACCCGCCATGAATATTCATGGCCGCGAGATGTCGTGTCAAATCCAAGTCAATCCAAACAACTATTTTCCATAAGTGCGCTTCATGTCCATTTCACGTTGAGCGATCGAGAAAACCCGGGACTTGAGGCAGACGATCGGGATGGTGATACCATAACGGATATTCTCCCCTTGAGGATTTTTTTTTTTTTCGTTGTTTTTGTTTTTACGACTTGGTAATCCATCTTTTCATGAAATTGTTCAACAAATTTATGTTCGTCTCGGTTTCGTCTCCCAACAAACTTTTTTTTAAAATCCATTTACAACAGTTTAATTGGATTTATTCTATCCGTTCTGATTCTTTTTTTTTTCTTTCTTTTTTTTTTTTCAATTCAACATTTTGCTTTCTCATTACCTCCTCCTCCTTTCTCACTCCTTCTTTTCTTTTCTTTTCTTTTTCTTCTATTTTTTTTTTTAATTTCTGTTCTCTTCTTTTTTTTTTTTTTTTTTTTTTTTTTTTTTTTTTTTTGGGGGGGGGGGTGACGGGATGGGGTGTTGTGGGATATTACCATTGTGGTTGTTTCTGTAGTTTTTTAATTCCTAATTCTGATTTGGAGGCTCACTTTTGAGACAACAGTAAAAAACTAAGAATGGTGACCTACACCTCTCGTGTTATCCGAACTACATATGAAGGTTTAGGTGTATGACTACTTTATCAGCAAGGCTGAGATAGTCCTGCACTGGTCTCGGGTGTACATAAAACCAGTATCCTTCTGCACTATCTTGAGAGAAAAAAAAAGAATGGTACATGACTAATTCTTTGATACAATCTAAGAGGTCTGTAAATGATTTAAGGCGTTTGTTGGTGACATTTAAAGGCATCAGACAAGAAGTCGGTCAATACTAATTTCGACCGAATAATGTTGCAAGCATGCAAGGGCACTTGCGCATGCACAAACATTCTCTCTCTCTCTCTCTCTCTCTCTCTCTCTCTCTCTCTCTCTCTCTCTCTCTCTCAAACACACACACACACACACACACACACACACACACACACACACACTTACACCGCCGTCGCCACCACCATCACCACCACCACCATATTCCGACCTAAATCTTCTCACACTGTGCAGACAGTCAAAGAAACCAGGGTGATGGGGATGGGCGGAGATGGGGTAGGGGGGGGGGGGGGGGGGGGTTTTCGAAGACGTGGAGGATGAAGAAGAAGACAGTGAGCGCAGAGAGGGAGAGTGAAGGGGAACAAGTGATGAGCGCTCGCTCACTAAGCCCTTCCCTTATTGGACAAGCCATCGATTCATCGCGCTGCCAGTCACTCTGATAGCACGTGCAGGCATGCATATGATGACAACAGCGCCCGTGTCGTCACTCCGCTGATGATTGAAGCGGGAGCTCTGCTCACTGACCACACTGCTACGTCGGTGCATTTCGCTGGACAAGGATCGAGAGGGAATGGGACGGATGAGGAAAGGAGGGGAGGAAGGAAGGAAGGGAAAAAAAAAGCTTTTCACTACTGTATATATATATATATATATATATATATATATATATATATATATATATATATATAAAACTATACAGTAGTGAAAAGTTATTCTGAACAAGTTGCAAAATGAGACGACTGCAGGCGGATATCTAAACAAATCTTAAATAAATGTTAGCGAACCGCCCAGAGAAACGTGGACAAACGACTCACAAGAGAAAACACGACGCGTTTCGACCTCTTAGGTCTTCTTCAGGTAAGACACAAATAAACAGAACAACGAAACTTTCACTTAGCTTTGAATCGAGAGGGAATGACCCAGAGGACCGCCCACCTACCCAGCCAACAACAAGCAACCACCCAGTCAACCAATCAACCAACCGACCTACCAACCACAACACTAACGAACCAACCACCTAGGAAACAAGCCAATTAACCAACCAATCAACCAAAGCTAAGTGAATTTTCGTTGTTCTGTTCATTTGTGTCTTACCTGAAGAAGATCCAGGAGGTCGAAACACGTTGTGTTTTGTCTTGTGACTCGATTGTCCACGTTTCTCTGGGCGGTTCGCTAACATTCATTTAAGATTTATTCTGAACAGTTTCAGAGTGGGGTCACTGTAGGCGGAAATTGAAACAAACTTAAAAAGAAAAATGGCTGTATCTTAGAAAGAAAAAAAATTGCAAGACAAAACAACGCGTTTCGACCTCTTTAGCTTTCTCCATGCAAGACAAACAAACCACCATTCCCACAACAACTATTATCGTCATATTATTGCTCAAAGAAGTAGTAGTCTTCTCTTTGTTATTCTTGTTTAATATTTTCATCATCTTCAGTGTTACTATCATTGTTACTATCATTATCATGATAATCAATGTGATTATCTTTATCATTATCATTATTTCACTCGTATGTCTCCTTAAGAGCAGCCTCGTTTTGATTCCCCATCCATTTGGGCCCAGTTTGAGAAGATTGTTTGTTCTTCGTTTTCATGTCTTCAATATTGTTTGTCTGGCCTGAAGAAGACCAGAGAGGTCGAAACACGTCGTGTTTAGTCTTGTCATTTCATTGTCTCTTTCGTTCGGTAGTACAGTAATTTGTCTTTTTTTTTTTTAGTTTAGTTTCAAAACGGAGTGACTGAGGGCGGAAAATGAAGCAAAATGTGGCAAGAGATGGGGGTAGTTACTTCCAAGGACACAGACAAACAGAGAAACAGAGTACAGGACTAGGCACTCTAGTCATGTACAGGACTAGGCACTCTAGTCATGTACTCTGTTTGCCTGTGCCCTTGGCGGTAACTAACCCCATCTCTTTTCCAATTTTTTTTTTTTTAAGTTCATTCTGAAAGGAAGGGTCCCAGAGGAAAATTAAGTGTGAACAAGCGGCTTGAGGAGAAAATCATTTTGTTCTATAAAAGTAAAGAAATGGAAATAAACCATTAAGAAAAAGAGAAGAAAAGAAAAGTCGTTGTTGTTTATAGCCATGGATGCCATATCAGAGCTGGAACTGGAGGCTGGAAGGAGGGGGGGGGGGGGGGGGGGGGGGGGGGGGGGGGGGGGGGGGGACGAATAAATGAAAGATAGATAGAAAGTAAAGATTAAGAAGAAGACCACATGCGGGTTGAGACATCACGCAGGCTGGGGATGGGAGGGGAGGGGTGAGGGGGGGGGGGGGGGGGGGGGGGAAATCAACGAGAGAGAGAGGATGATGATCATGAAAGTGAAAAAAAAGAGAGAAAAAAAGGGGGGGCACAAGAAAATGATAACCAAACGAGAGAAACAAGAAAGAAAGGAAACGAACAGATGTAAGAAGAGAAAAAGAAGACTTTTTTTGTTTCGAAGGAAGGACGGCAGCAGAATTTGTAGCTGGAAAATATTAGTTATCACAGGCTGCCTCTTTGACATAAATTGATAGAGTCGGGAAATCAAGTGACAAAAAACAAACAAACGAGACAGCAATGTGCAATTTCAAAATAACTGGTACTTAGTGTGTGTGTGTGTGTGCGCGCGCGCGCGCACACACACACACACACACACACACACACACACACACACACACACACACACACACACACGCTCGCGCGCACGCGCACACACACACACACACACACACACACACACACACACACACACACACACAAGCACGTACACACACACAAGCACATACACTAACTCACACACACACGCATGCACGCACGCACGCATGCACACACACACGCGCGCGCGCGCGCACTCACACACACACACACACACACACACACACACACACACACACACACACTATGCCATACCCCTAGTCTTCTGATTACACATAGCAAAAACAGACAACAGGTTCTATATCAAAGCGATATCCAGCGGAATGCATCAAGATTAACAATCCATGGCTAAGAATTATCCAAAAGTTTCTACGTAAATGGCGAATGTATTGTCCCGGTAGAAATCAGCCAACCCCTAGTAATGGGAGAACAAAACACACCAATAAAAAGAAATTACAATCTGAATATATCGACTTCTGAGGGAAAAACACAGCACTTTAAGAGTATGCTTCTACAACAAAATAACTGAAAATTGTCGTCTGAAACCGTACATAATAAACGTTAAAGTCTATGAACAGAAAAACGTAATCTCGACAGACTTCGTGTCAGTGCCCACTCTATCAACAAAACAGAAAAAGAAGTATACGCACAACTCTTCAAGACAGAAAGTGCTCCGCGTGTCGTGTGGTCGCAGATTCTGAACAGCTGCTCCAGCCAGATACAGGCTGTTGAGACTGAAATGTACAGAAACGCTATCAAAACATATACCCGTTTCAAAACTGCATAAGCAAAATCCAAGTCAAATGCTTGGCAATGGCGACCTACAAAACCCATGTCTCAAAATACGTTCACGATTGCATAATTGTCAAAAGACAACAATGGTTCCTTATAGGCACGGATGAATTGTGGTTCAATGATTAATTATGATTTGTCATAACACCGATTATTACCATGTTATGTCTGTTGTCCTGGCAATTAAAGTCTGTGTCTGAGTCGCGCGCACACACACACACACACACACACACACACACACAGAGTCCCATCTGGTATGAGTCTTCTCCCACGATCGAAGAAGAAACGAGAACAACCGGGAGACAGAAGACAGCACTGCGTTCAAGACAACGTGGACACCGACGGCAAGTGATGAGCGCGTGCACCAAGCCTTTCCTGTGATTGGACAAGCCATCGATTCACCGTGCTGTCAGTCAGATTGCGTGCATGCATGCATAATTATGACAACTGTGTCCGCGTGTTGTCGCTTAGCTCAATGAAGTTGGTAATGGTAGCAAGCAACGCCAGGTATACAGAATTCTTATCAACAAAGGAAATCCTATGATTTTGTTAAATACAAATCTAGTCTGTAGTGCCGTGGTTTTTTGGATCATGTCGTATTTGGGTCTTTTCCTGTTGACGTGTGAAATACGATGTGACGTTAGTTTATCAAATTACGTGTGTGTATACAGACGAATGAATTCTGGGGAAAGTTTCTTTTAGAGTTCCAGAATCATCCCAAAAGTGCCAGGACCGTCCAGAAGTTTCCAGAAACTGCTTCCAGAACGTTCCATGCATGTGTTGATTGGCTGTACCATGTCAGAGTTATCGAATTTTCTTGAACATTCTGAGCATTCCGAGTGACGTGCCATGGTTCCCGAACTTTCAGGAAAGTTGCTCGCATTTTCATTACTTATACCAACTCTGTGAAACATTTCATTTCTGTTAATTGGCTCAGCTGCACTATGTTTCGGAAACTTTCGAAGACGTAAACTAAAAAGTATCGCGGTTTGGAGTCTTTGAAGATCTAGAAAAAGCAATCTGTTGATAGTATTAGAGTTGGAGGGCACGTCCCCATTTTGGTACCATTATGACAATTATTTGGAGATTAATTTGTGGATGTTCTGCTGATAAGTAGGATTTTAAATCAGTTCCAGAGTCTACCTTTCCTCTGTGTATAGCTGTATCAAGATAGATTAAAGCCAGTTTGTCATTCCTCTCAGTTAGCAGTCTACGTCTACTTACCGAAACCTCCTCAAGGGACAGGAGTTTGACTCTTCGTCGTCAAACTTCTGCTCCGTCATTTCGTGCTGTCGTCAATCACGCGTCTGTTCCTGGGAACTTCCATAAGACCCGATGCGCTTGCAGAGCAGAACGTGGTGATGACACGGGGGTAACATTGAAACACTTGAAAAAGTTGATTTTTTTTTTTTTCCAGTTGTTGTTTGTTTTGTTGTTTTGGGGGCAGGGCGGGGTACATTTTTGTTTGGGTTTGGTGTAGGTTTTTTTTTTTTCCCCCAATAATGTGTTTCACTTCAGTGGCATTACTCACACGCCGCTCATTCAGCCTTTCTGCTCAAAGCCACACCCGGGTTTTGTCCCGGGCCGATACTGGCATTCCAAGCGGAGCCGTCAGTAACAAGCCATACAACCACCAGAGTTGACACTGCAGGTTGGTTGGTTTTTTTTTTTTTTTTTTTTAGGTGTGTCAGAAGGGGAGACTATGCAACCCTTGTACCCCTCCCCCTCCCCTTTTCTTCTCTCCTTCCCTACACCATACCCACGCACTCCCACATTCCTCCCGACATTTCTGATGTCGACCATTACAGCGACAATGGGCCAGCTGCCGTACCACTGGACAGAAACGGCCCACAACTGCCCCACGAGGAAACCAGAGGGGCATCAGTAGACTGCAGACGTCTGCCAGTGTCGAAAAATCCTCTTCACTACAATCAAAACCCTGAATTCCATCGTATATCTTTTGACATATCTGCAATACGATTCCTATCACACATCGAGGCTGTTTACCCCCTCACTGAATCCTCGTTGTCTCGGCTTTACTTTAGTGGGAGTTGCAGTTGATATGCAGGGACTCAATAGATACCCCATTCTCCCTTCACAAATATCATTTCACTGATCGGACCCATAACAGATCTTACAATTTAGCAATACATCTATGAGACTTTGATGTACTATTTATCGGAAATATAACGAAAATTGCATGTATGTTTTGCTGTTGGTCACTCTATATAAATATATATAAATTCTAAAAGATAAGTAACCGAGCACCATACCAGCAACTTTGTGTTGCAATGACTGCACGAAATATTCAGTAATAAACAAAACTTGCTCTTATGCCACAGATTGAAAAAGTACGAGAAAGATAAGCATTCACATCTGCAGTGGCAGATGATCCTGCCTGCACTTATGTACTTGAGTGGTTGAACGGGTAATGATAAATGCTTTTCACAGTAAGTCTCCAGCTAGTTTATAGTTTACATGGAAAAGACGATCTACAATAGGGTGAAAACTCAATATCATATAATTCTTGATCATAAACTTGGTCAGAAACCGTTATTTTGAAACTGATCGTCTCTCCTCAGTGACAGCGAAGAGTAGTAACTTCACTGCGCTGCCTTTCCGATTTCAAGAAGAATGCTAGCCCAGAAAAAGGTTGGTGTGAAATACAGTAGTATGTTTGTTTGAGTTTTTAAAAAAAACAAAAAAAAAACGAAAGGTGCCACCTAAGAAGCATGAAAATTATGAAAGCACAAAACAAGCTACATTTTCTTATAAAAAGTAGAAAATATAAAACGATAACCTCTTAGACACAAGTGCTGAGGGTCAGTTCTTGGAATGAATCCACAAGGGACTAAATTACATTAAACTAATAAATTCCAAGGATAAGTAACCATCTGTCCCTCACACCGATCTGAAACCCAAAGCTCAGGCTTATGTCGAAGATCTCTGGCAAGAGGAATTGAACTCGCAGACGGACAGCAAACTCCTCAAACTCTGTCCAAATCTGGAAGACTTTTTATCGTGTTCCAGGGGCGGCCGAGAAGAAGAAGAAACAGTCCTGTAGCGTCTGCGCACAGGCCACTCCTTTTACAACCCATCCTTATCTTTAAAGGGCGAAGAAGCTCTGTGGTGCGTTCCGTTTCATGCGCCACTCACAATGATACATGTTCTTTTAGAGTGTTGGGACTTTGTGTGGTGTCAGACTCAAACACTTTACAGCAGATTCCATGAAAACCGTGTTTTAGTGATGTCCCCCCCCCCCCCCCCCCCCCCCCCCCCCCCCCCCCCCCCCCCCCCCCCCCCCACCTGGTGTGATTTTTTTAATTTTTGAAAGAGATCAACGTTTTTCATCTAATCCACGATTTTAAGGAAGAAAGATTTTTTTTAAAATTTCAGTTGTGTTTTTAGAAGATGTTTTAATGAGTTGTGTGGATATGCATGATGTGTGTGTGTGTGTGTGTGTGTGTGTGTGTGTGTTTGACAGCTGATTTCACCGTGATGACAGCACTGATATGGCCCTTTGCGGACGGCTGGGCTATAAGCAAAACTCTCTCTCTCTCTCTCTCTCTCTCTCTCTCTCTCTCTCTCTCTCTCTCTCTCTCCACATCTAGTGACATTTCTGTTGATGATTTGTACTTTCACTTTAATGTTCAGTTCAGTTCAGTGGTTTGTTTAATGTCTTTTCATCGCCAAATGATATTAAACGCTTTAATCACACAAAAAAACCTCTACACTTAACTCCACGTTAGTTCTTTCACGTTAATGTACTCCTTGCAAAGGGCAATACAGAAGAAACTTTACTGATATCGCTAGTGATAATACTTTTATAGTTTTTCTGAAAATAACTCTGAGACGCGTTACTTTGATCGTCCAGTCTGAAAAGATAAGGTTTTAGTAGCAATGAAAAGACTTTAAAATATGGCGGTGATATTACTGATGACTTTTTTTGGTGGTGGTTGTTGTTTTTTTGTTTGTTTTTTTCAACTGTGCTTTTTTGATAAAGGGATTTTCCCGGAAGGATGGACAGAGTCAGTAATCATACCATTATTCAAAAAGGGCGCACCTGATGGCCCTGGCAATTACAGAGGTATATCGTTGTGTGAAATCAGTAGTAAACTGTATTATTCAATTATCAATTGCAGGCTACAGGAGCGAGTTCAGCAGAATTATATTACAGGTAAGTATCAGGCAGGTTTTAAGATAGATAATTCTTCTATTGATCAGAGTTAACACCATTAGCATTAATCCAGAAACAACTTTTGTGGCAAAGCGTTCTTTTTCTAAATCGGAGTCACTGTGTTTTTAACTTGTTCTAATTGCTGCTGTTTCGGTAACACCAAATCAAAACTAGGCATTTGTACTGAGAGAGGAGTTGCGACGGAGAACTAAGGCAGGCGAACAAAATCTGGCCATAAGAAACTGGAAGATAGTGAAACTCAGACAGGGTCCAAAAATCCTTCCTCACTCTGGTGGAGGGGCTGAGGATACCCAAGGAACAGGTTCTTCTGAAAATTGACTTAAAAGAGAATGTGTACAAAGTGTAAGTAACAAAAGCTCAGATTTTTTTCATGTCCTATATTCTAACGTTGATGGGTTTTTGAATAAAAGAGAAGAATTGTTTTCCAGGATAGATGATATACATCCATGTGTAATTGCAGTGACCGAATTGATACCAAAGAATTTGAAAAATTTCTGTGAGAAAGAGTTTTGCATTCCTGATTATGATATGTTCATTAATAGAAACCATCAAAGAGGGGTAGCTTTATATATGGAGAGTTATTTAAATGCTAGAGAGTGTAATGATTTTGATGAATACGAGTATCAAGAAAGTGTTTGGTGTACATTTGATAGTGAGTGTAATGGTAAAGTGTTGATTGGTTGTGTGTATAGAAACCCCAATGGTAGTACAGAAGAAAATAATAATAAATTATTTGAAATACTAAAATCTGATAAAATGTTGAAATATGACAAAATATGCATAATGGGGGATTTTAATTATCCAAATGTTCATTGGGATGGGAGGTGGTCAGGGGTTAAAGGTAACGAGATCATTAGACAGGTGCACGATGCGTTTTTAATCCAAAAAGTGACCAAACCAACAAGAAGAAGACCAGGGCAGAACCCAACCCTAGATGATTGGATATTGGTAAATGATAATAGTTTTATTTCAGAAGTTGTTCATTGTAATCCGGTGGGTAAAAGTGACCATGATGTTTTTATCATTTCAATTGATTACATGTACCCGCATAATTTCCAAATATAAAAAGCCACGATTTTGAAATTGGGAACAGATTTAATTCATTATCTTGTTCCAACGTACATTGAATTTCATTGGGATCGAATGAACGGTTGTTGATTTACAGACAATTAAACAGAGGATGGTCGAAATCAAAGTTCGCAAAATCTGTTCAGTTCACAAAATCATTTCAATAGTGGGTGTGGCCACCGCCATTGGCGAGACATTCCACGCAGCGACTCCTCATCGAGTTGACCAGTGTTCTGATGACCCTCTGAGGGATTCTCTGCCATTCCAGTTGCAGCATTTGGAAGAGATCCTGGCGGTCTCTGGGAGGTGGATGGTTCTCCTTCACACGTCTCCCCAACTCATCCCACATATGCTCGATGGGATTGAGGTCGGGACTATACGCCGGGAAGATCATCCTGTTGATGCCGGCCTGCACAATGAAGTTTTCGGCCACCCGGCCCTATGTGGCCGAGCATTGTCGTCTTGGAAGACTGCCATGGGTCCTATCCGTTGCATGGTCGGAACAACGAAAGGCGCCAGGATTTCATCCCGATAGCGGATGCCTGTGAGGTTTCCCATCAATATGGTAGAGTGGTGTCTTGTGGTGGAGGCTGAAGGCACCCCATACCATAACAGATCCTCCCCCCAAAGGCCCTGTCTGGCGAACAGCTGCATCAATGTAACGTTCACCAACACGCCTCCAAACTCTAGTTCGGCCGTCGTCATTGTGTTCAAGACTAAACCGCGACTCATCTGAAAAGAGGACCTGGGACCACTGTTGTTGGTTCCATCTCACATGACGATGGCAGAAAGCTCGGCGAGCCAGCCTATGGGCTGCTAGCAGTCGTGTGGTCGAACAGCTGGGCGACGTGATCTGAGGCCGAAGTGGTGAAGACGGTTTCGTATGGCTTGACGGCTGAGGATGGTGTTATTTGCCATACGAAGCTGCCTTTGGATGCTGGTGGAAGTGGTATCCCGCTGCAATAGGGCCTGCCTCTCGATGAAACGATCTTCTCTGGGAGTAGTCTGCCTAGGCCGACCTGACCGTGGCCTCTCTTCAACGCTGTTGGTCGCCCTAAAACGCTGATTCAGTCTAACAATAACTGAATGATGCACACCAAGTCGTCGCGCCACTTCAGCCTTTGCAATGCCATCTTGTATCCACGCAATCGCCCTGGTTTTGTCAAAGGCTAAGTTTTTTTTCGTGGTGGCATGGTGAGAAAAGGGCTGACAGTAACCAACCCCGCGCTTAAACAGCCCAAAAGAAGGGGCATAAAACTCACTTGAGAGACTGCTCTTGCACGGGAAAAAAGAATTTTTCATTTTACACATCTTGTGTCGCCAGCAAGCTTGATGCAAAACAGGCACAGTTAACGCAACTTTGCACTTTTTATCCCGCGCGGTAACGAGGTCACCAAGACCCCCGTGCGCACTACCAGTTGACACACAGGCTGGATTACACACTGCTGTGTGAGATTCCATCATTGGTTGCCGCATAACAAATTTGGAAGTATGTTCAAAATAGATTAAAAGTCAATACAAGTATTGGTGCCCTAAATAAACCAAATGGTTCCTTGGCAGTAAGTGATAAAGAAAAAGCGGATACATTAAATGATTTCTTTGCTAGTGTTTTTACACATGAAGATTTAACAAATATACCATTATTGGATGAATGTGTATATTCAAGCGGGATACCCTTGTCAGAGGTAAGAGTTACCCCAAAAGCAGTGAGAGACAGATTGGTTAACTTAAACCCAATAAAGCACAAGGACCTGACCAAATCCCCTCAAAAGTTTTAAAAGAGTAGGAAATGAATTATCTGTCCCACTTTGTTCATTATTCAACAAAACATTAGAATCAGGTACCTTACCCCAAGACTGAAGACAGCTGAAGTAACAGCCTTGTTTAAAAAGGGTTAAAAGCAGATCCAGGTAACTATAGACCAGTCAGCCTGACTTGCATAATATGTAAAGTGTTAGAAAGTATAATTAGAGATTCAATTGTAGCTCATTTTACAAATAATGATTTATATGCTAAATGTCAGCATGGGTTCCGTAAAAAACGTTCTTGTGTTACTCAGTTGCTTGAAGTTGTAGAAGTTATGACAAAATTATGGATGATGGTCATAATGTTGATGTTATTTACTTAGATTTTAAGAAGGCTTTTGATACTGTACCACATAAAAGGCTACTTGTCAAACTATCTGCTTATGGTATAACTGGCAAACTATTAAAATGGATACAAGGATTTTTGACAAATAGGGTGCAACTTGTAAGAGTAGGTAGTGAAAGATCAAATAAAGCCAAGGTACTAAGTGGTATACCTCAGGGTAGCATCTTGGGCCCAATATTATTTACAGTATTTATAAATGACTTGCCATTATCATTAAAAAGCACCTGTAAAATATTTGCTGATGACACAAAACTGTACGATAAAACTTCACGATTCTCAGATTTACAAAATGATCTTTATAAACTCCAAAATTGGTCAGATGTATGGAAATTTGTACTTCAATATCTCTAAATGTGGTGTGCTGCATATTGGAAAAAAACAACCAAGAACATGCTTATTATATGAGATATAATGGTAGTTTACAGAAGTTAAAGACCTTAAAAGAAGAAAAAGATTTGGGAGTAACTTTTGATAGCATGTTGTCTTTTGATTTACATATAGGCAAAGTAGTTAATAAAGCCAATCAAATGTTGGGTGTCATAAGGAGAAGTTTCTCTTACCTAGATAAGGAGATATTCCTAAAACTTTATAAATCTTTCGTGAGACCTCATTTGGAATATGCAAATGCGATTTGGTCTCCATACTTGAAAAGACAGTCATCACAAATAGAAAGAGTTCAAAGACGTGCTACAAAGCTATTAAAAGAATGCAAAGATAAATCTTATGCAGAAAGATTGAAATATTTGAATCTACATTCATTAAAAGGCAGAAGGATAAGAGGTGATCTCATACAGACTTATAAAATATTTAATGGATTTGATGATGTTTGTGTTGACTCACTCTTTTTCTCTTCCACAACATAACATCACAAGAAATGCAGAAGGAAAGATATTTATTCAGCACTGTCGTACTAACAGAAGAAAATTTCCTTTTCACACAGAGTAGCCCCTTTATGGAATGAACTCCCAACTTACATAAAATTTGCAGAAGACACTAACAGTTCAAGAATCTCTTGGATGTAATTCCTAAGTATAAGGAACTTTTCAACCATTTTGATGATTAAAATGCCATTTTTGGCTTAGTGTAACAAAAAAGACAATTGCGCATTCATAACCTGTACTTTTAACAAAAAGTAATTGGCAAAGAGGGGACGTACATAGGCCGCGAGGCCTAGGCTTTTGAGCCAGTCCCTATTACTACTACTACTACATTGTAGAGAGACCTCAAACATTTAAATTTTTTAATATTATATGGTTTCCGACATCAGAAAGAGAAAGAGCACGCACTAATGTTAGAGTGGAAATCGCCTTTGCGTTTTGAGAGCTCATGGCGTTCACTCTTTCTGACCTGTAACAACGAGGGAGTTGATCAGATCAAAGATAGTACGCCTTACGGCGTAGGGCGCTCTGTCGTAGAGTTAACACAGGCATCAATCAAAGGGCAGCAACTCATGCGGAATAAAAATGATTCCAAATAATTCGGAGTTGTTTCCCATTGTACGCAGCAACAACTGTCTGTGTGCATGTGTCTCCGTTTAAGTGTGCGCGTGTCTTCCCCCCCACCCCCACCCCCTCCCTCCTCCACTGGACCTTCCACTTATCCCCAACACATACACACACACTCACACACAAACACAACACAAGGAACATAAAACATCAGCACTGGCTTGATGTCTCTCAATCTAGATTCAGAGGCACAACAATCCTTTGCTTCTCAAGCTTTTACTGCCATTCAAATAAAGACTCAGAATGTAATAAATAAATACCACAGGCAGGCATTCCGGTATGCACACAAAGCAAGTTAGACAAAAATATCAGGAAGGGGTGCAAAGTATCTGTTTTGACAGCATATTTCGGCTCATAAGAAGTCAACTTGTGCGACTAAATTGTCTTTGAAAATTATTCATAGATACTTAATATACTTAATATAATCAAATATCTAATACAGATACATGATATGTATTATTCAGTAATGTGTTATTACTATACAGATGCTGCTGCGTAATTCCCACTTTTGAAAATGTCTCCATACTCTGAGTATTATTCTAAATACATGGCCAAATTTGGAAGTGCAAATTGCAATCTTCATCAAAACAGTTTAAAATGAAGCACAATCTTTCAGAACATAAAAGAAATTACACAGACACACACACACACACACACACACACACACACACACACACACACACACACACACACACACACACACACGCACGCACGCACACAGACACACACACACACACTAATATTCCTAGTCCCATCCCCCTCCCCCCTCCCCATCTTCACCTATCTTTCCTTGATACGCCCATCTCAAAAAAAAAAGGGGGTAATTTACCAGATGTTCATGAATTTGAATCAAGGCAACCATGTTGATCCAAAGAAAAGAAGAGTCAACATTTCATTGCAAATATGAAAAAATAATCAATAAGAATATGAAATCAAACACATGGCATTATCAGCACCTATCCTAACATTACAGTTTCTATGCGTTACCATGCTTTTTTCTTTTTCTTTCCCTTCAATTCAAAGAACAGATATGACCAAATATGTACACAACACAAACTTTTATTTTCAACAACAGTTACGATCACACTCCTGTTAACTCTATTGAAATCAAAACATACATTTCATTTTAGTAAATGTGTTGTTACACATCAACATGAAAACTCTCTCTCTCTCTCTCTCTCTCTCTCTCTCTCTCATAAACATTAGATCATCAGGAGGAAACTCAGCAGTGGAGACACTGCTCTGCTGCTGAGACTTGGGGTGGGGGGGGGGGGGGGGGGGTCTGGTTTGAGTCCATATGCGGGTGACACCCATGAGTTAAGTCCCTTGCTGATCACAATTATTGCTAAGTCGTGGAGCCAGTGTCACTCACCCTGCTACCCTGTCCATTCAACGACAGTCCCAACGCATTTGCCCAGTCCGAAAACATCCACACAATTCATCACTGCCACAGACATGAAGAGGAGTTTGAATATTAATAGGGTACTGTTTTAGGCCCTTTGTGTGTATGTGCGTGTGTGTGTTTGTGTGTGTGTGTGTGTGTGTGTGTGTGTGTGTGTGTGTGTGTGTGTGTGTGTGCCTGCCTGCATGCATGCATGCGTGCATGCGTGTGTGTGTGTGTGTGTTTTGCATGCATGTGTGTGTGTGTCTGCATGTGTGTTTATGTGTGTGCAGAACTCTCCCAAGGTATTGTCAACTCCTTGTAAATTCTGTTTCCAAGTTTGTTGCATTTTACTGTCATGCTATAAAATGTTTAAAAAAAAAAAAAATTCTGCATGACATTCACACGCAGAAATCTACTAGAATTCATAACCAGTGAAACAATATAACTGATCCATCAAATGTACATATGTAATAAAACACCAACACACACACATATTGTGACACTGCCCAGTGCACACACACACACACACACACACACACACACACACACACACACGCACAGACAAATATATACATACACATTGTGACACTGCCCAGTGCATACACACACACACACACACACACACACACACACACACACACACACACATGTACTGTGACACTCTGCCTAGTACAAACACACACACACTATCAGAAATCAGTATGGTGACCACCTGTCAAAAAATACAATAGGCCAGAAATGACTCTTTTCTTTGGCAGTTTATCATTTCTGCAAAGAAAATACCTGAAACCCCTGATGAAAATATATGAAAAAAAAAATTCTTAATGTGCATTACACCATCAGAGGAACCATCAGAGAATCCCTAAGCTTGGAACATCAGTCACATTGACTTTGTTTAGGCATTTGATGCATGCAATCATCTGTAAGATTTTTGTTAAATTTTCAGTTCTGAATATTTTACAATTTCCTATTTGACAATAGTGGTGCACTATACTCATCTGTGGTAACATGCTCCAGTTCTTTGTTTTATTAACCCTTGGCAAGCTGACTAAACTTATCTCAGTATCTGTATTCTGACAAAAGAAAAATAACTTGAGTTGTTAACCACTTATCGTCATTTACAATTGCTTGCACGAGAGGGTCCTCCTCTTCATCTGAATAGTGCAGACTTGCTGACAGTGTTGTGTGCATCCATCTACCTCAGTTCAAAGTCACCAGGTGCATCAAAGTCGTTAAGCCCACTGACTTGATTCTGCAGTTCTCAAAGCAAATTTGGCACAGTTTGAACGAGTGCAAAAATGTGTCCAGCAGGAATCTGAAGCACTATGACAGTAAACATCAGGTTTGGAGGCCTAACCTTAGTGTAAGAACGTCTTGTCAAATTTGATATTTCACACATACACAGCAAAAGTTATAGCTATTCATTTTCACATGAAGGAGAGTTTCAAAGGTGAGCAACTCTCATCACGAATAAACCAGACACAGGATGAAAGAGAGTGACTGTTTTAGTTCAGCATATACACTGTACAATAGCATAGCGTAGTTACCTGAGCTTAATGCATTTACCTCATACGGATACATCACAGGCCAACAATTAACTTACTGAACCTATAAATGTCATCAATGGGTAAAGACTAAAACATACCACCAATGCAAAGCAAACCTGTTGCAATCAACACATGCAAGTTTTTTAAAAGATCGGCTTCATCAATCAAATCTGATTTTAGAGTTTGGACATTCCAAGAAATCATTCATACATTACGACCACTCTCAAACATGGCACTGTATACTTCTTCAATGTCTTCACATGAGACAAATTGTCTACAGCTTTACATAATAAGCCTTGTAACATTTTCCATAGTCAGTAAAGAGTCTGCATACTCTTTCAGTCCACGCTAGCACTTACAATGAAATGATAAAACTCCCTTGGGAAGGTCCATTCCCTGAAAAATGAAACAGAAAACCTCATTAACCCATGGTTGGGGGATGGGGGAGGATGAAGCAAGGTGTAGGCGTTATCAGATGGTTAGGAAAAATAAGAGGCTGTGTCATGAAAAAAATAAATAAATAAAAATGCAGCAGAAGCAAAACGTTTTTATGGCACTATGAGGACAATTGACATAGGCTGGGGAGGAAGGGGATGAGGGGGTTGAAGGGGAAAGGGTAGCAAGTGTGGGAGGATGGAATGCAAATGATTATTTATTCATATTTCTCCATATTAGATTGGTTCCCTTGCAGGCTTTGGGACAGGAAATCGTGAGGTGAAGTCCTATCCAAGGCATTCATTACCTCCGCCAAGGAAGCTACCTGCTCTCCCACATCTCATGGTTTGCTCAGTTTGTCCATCAGCAGGATTACTCAACAATGACTGAACCTATGGAAACCCATTTCTATCAAAAGACAAAATGTCGCCCAAGGATAGACTCACTGAATTTTGGGGTGAACTGTAGTACATCTCCCAATCAGATGACCTATCTTGGATGGTTTTTTCATAGTATATATTGTTAACCTGCTTCATGAGAAAAGTACAATGAAGCTTCTCCAAATACGATGTAGTCACTGATATAAATTGTTTGTGTGTCGATCTAAAATGCATAATTTGTCAAAGTCCATGGGACTGAATGTTGATTAAACCAAATACTGTTGGTCTAATCACACAGCATTTTGTTTGTGTCATCGGCTTTAAAAAGATCAGTACATGGGAAACCCTCTGGAGATTTCATTGCACTGAGTTTCACACTGTTATTTCATTTTGGAACTTTCAAAACAAATGGATATTTTTCTTTCCAAACGCTGTCAGCAAGGATGATAAAGGTTATCTACAGTGGACCTGGACTTTCAACGTCACTTCAATCAAGGTGCTGTTTCCTGATGATTTGTCTGTCTCTAAGCAAGCATACCACAAAAACCCACAACATTACTAATCTTGATGAAATCTTGGAGAGCAGATGAAATACAACCCAAGAACTAACCAACAAATTCTGGCGTGGATCCTCGGTGCAGATCCCAATCAAAGTAAAACTCCAGGACCTGCTCAGTGAAAGTATGTAAAAAAAACACAGAAAACCAGCATTATTAAATCTTGGTGGAAAGATCAAATATGGCCAGATCTAGGTGCAGACCTCTGATACAGATCTGCATCAAAGAACGGATCTAGGATCTACTCAAACTTCGCTGAGGTCAGCACTCTCCCCAGTCCCCCTCCAGTTTGTGGGATGTTTGCACCTCTGCCGATTCTTGCTTACAGCTCTGTGTGTTATGGGCTCAAGTGGAATCACTGGAACAGCACAGTCACGTTCCAGCCTTTTAATGGCATCATCTCTGACAGCGTAGCTCAAAGTCAAAAGGTCTGGTTGATACTGGGATATTTCATGGAAGTGTAAAAGGCAGTTCTCTGTCATGTTGTCTGGGGCCTCAGCGGAACTCCATAGCATCATCATCCTCATCCTCACTCTTCCATAAGAACAACAAATGCAAATTCTTTGGCTCTTCATGCCCTGCCCAGGGTCCCCTGCATGTTCTGGTGAATTCATGTCGAGGTCATGGCCACACTCTCTGGAGACGGAGGCTCATCTGCACTGGCTCCATGAATAAGCGATAATTGTTTTCAGTATTGGATCTAGTAGGTGGTGTCCTGCATCTGTTGAATTAGAACAGGCACAACAGAGCAATACTGACTCAACTTGCCAGCAGAGCATCGTCTCTTCCAGTGGCTTGCCTTATAACATCCTGGTATTGACCGTTGTCTGCGTGCCGCTGGCACTGGGCTGCCATACAACATCCTGCCTCTGCCCCCATGTGCAGCCTTTCCCTGTGTACATGCAACATGCGTGGTTGCCCAACCATTGCTTATGAAGCATGTTTACCAGCACACTATGTTTTTCATTTCTGCATTCGGTCTCTGATCTAGTTTGATAATCAGGACTTTTTAAAAGATAAATTCAGTTCTAACGTCTAACATTTATTTTGATTTTCTGAAAGGTGGGTTCCTGTGTTGCTGCGCCCTCAAATTGTACCGCCCAGTGCTGTGTGGCACATTGTGAACACAACACCACGCTGCTGCCCACACATGGACGGTACATAGGGAAATGGCTAACTTTTTCCCCCTGGCCAGGCATACATGAATGCATGTGGATACCTGTGCATGAGCAGTGGTCAGCCATCAACCTTGTTCAAATCAGGCCCATTTACCTAGCATCCCTCTGCAAAGATAGAGCGCATGGAAAGTAGTTTGAAGCTCTTTCCTTCATGATTGCATGCTGCTTTGGGTAAGCCAATTTTAAATAATTTCATGAGTTTTTCTCAGTTTTTTTTCTTCTGCCCACATTATGAACCAATGAAATACCATTACAGAGAGCAAGTTTCAGACAAAATCAAAACAGATGATCTTTGCAAATCACTTGATGAAAGTATAGATACAGAAGTCATACTTGCAAGAAATACATTTGTCTAAGAATGGGTTAAGTTTTACTAATCACTAATGTAATACGACATAGCTCATCAAGAGACCAGGTCTCCCCAACTGATGGTGTCGATCCCTTGTGAGGGGGTTCGCCTGTCCCAGTAGTTTGCCGGGCTAGCTAGCAAGGAGCGTTTTTGTCCGTAGCGTTCTTCACAGCAGTTGCAGATGTCCCAGTCCTTTCAATGAACTGTCCACGAAAGGCTGCAGCTGAGGATAATTAGACCTCTCAGGTCAGCTACTGAGGGAGGGTTTTGTGCATGAACAGCTCTCCGTAGTAGTTAATGATGACCAGATCAGGTTTGTCCCTCACCGCCTCTTCTATCACTATGTCCTCCACCTGTACACACACACACACACACACACACACACACACACAGACTAAGCATATGGCATGAGTCTGAACTCTGCACTATGTGTACTGGAAAAAAAAACATTTGACTCTGCACTAGAGGAACTTACATTTATTTCATCCTTGCATTACAAAAAAAATGCACAACTTTTCTTTGTGTTTCATATCACTGAGCTTTCCTTAATTTTGCAGCCAGATGGCCCTCAGGCAGAAAAGTGCAAGTCAGCATCAGGAACACAATCAGTTCCTCTCTGACCCATGTTTGGGGCAAGGAAGATACAATGCAGCGTAAATGTTTTCAGCAAATTAAAGACAAAAGTTCACATATCACGTAAACAAAGCAAAAATGCACACGATTTACAAGACCAGAGCATACACTCATTTGATGAATTTAGTGAGTTTTTTTGTTGTTGTTGTTGTTTGGGGGTAAGATAATACTAAAAAAAAAACCAAAAAAAAAAACCATCAGATAAAATTCTGCTGTGAACATTACTTTGAACATTTCTTTCATAAAGTGAAATGAAGTCCTTCCTGTATCATGTTAATGCTATGAGCTGTACAGAATTCTCTCTAAGAAAGTCATCTTCTCTGCATAGTTCAGTTTGTAGACTATGACTACTGCATCTATATTTAAACATGGCACAAACTTCAGTATTGGGGGAATGTTCACAAACTCTCTGCCTAGGACATGTTTAACATTTCAGTCTCTCTCTCTCTCACACACACACATACACACACACACAGTCTCTCTCCCTCTCTCTCTCTCTCTCTCACATACATACACATACACACGTACACATCCTCCACCTACCCCACCTCCCTCCGACCAACATCCCCAAAAGTTTTTTTTAATCAGACTTTAAACTGAAGTCTATCGTGTGAACTCATGCATCAAAACAAATTATACACTTAATTTCTTTTAAAAAAGTGCAAACACATTACTTATTCCATCCTTTGTAGAAAAGCAGCACATTAAGTGCTACTGGGACAAATGACAGAAAAAATAAATGAATAATTTTGACCATGGACAGACACACAGACAGCATTTCTTCTTTCCCATTGTAAAGTACTCCCTGTTCTATAAGAACTGGGACTACAAAAAGTAGTACCCCCTGTAACACCCAACATATTCAGCAACAAGCTCACATACCAAACATGAAAAAGGGTGTACCTCATTGCACTGTTCAAAGGAGATGTAGACAAAGATTTGTCATCGTCTGTAAGGCAGTGGGCAGCCACTGGGCCTCCAAACGATGAAGACCCACCAGAAACATCTTCACCATCTGACTGGAACAATCACAAACAATGCACAATGTAACAACAAGCGTTGTGTTCACTATTCAACTGCAACAATGATAAACGACTTACAACACAAAAACAAGTTTATCTTCACTGTCTGAATGTAACAACCAACACAGGACATAAGAACGAGTGCATGCTCATCACCTAATTGCATCAACAATTGATGTGGCACACAGCTTACATGGGTATGTTCACCTTTGGACTGCAACAGTTACAAAAAATAGCATAATAACTAAGCAAGTGCATGCTCACCAATGAACTGCAACAGTGACTAACAATCCCCAACAGAACAACAAGTGCATGTCCACTTGTCTGCTTCAACAACCAACAACACATAAGAAAGGCATGTTAACCTTCTGACACCACAACAACAAACAACGCACATCATAGAAATAAGTACACATTCACCATCTAACCACAACAATGAAAAGCAATGTGCAACACAATGAACAGGCACATTCTTATACTGTAATAATGACAGGCAATGCACAATATATAACAACAAGTACATTCTCATCAGCAGACTGCTGCCACAAAAAAAAAGGAAGAAAAAAAAACAAGAAAAAAAAGCAGACGGAATAACCATAGGTGCGCACTTACCAACACAACAATTTTATTCTGCAGACTATTCCCATGGACAGTGCTCTTTTGCCATGGGTTATTTAATCTACATGAAGTACATGCTGCACAGGGCACCTCAGCTCACTGTCCCATCCAAATGATCGCCACTCTCACCACCAGCACCAGGAAGAAGAGAAAAAAAAAAGAAAAAAAAAAACAAACAAACAAAAACCTGCCACTTGCTAGACTTGAACCTCATCCCTGGTTTTCTCATATCCCAGGTGAGTTCATTACCCAGCCAGCCACCTGTTCATGATCTGATCGCAACAAGAACATGTGCAACAAACCAAAACGGACAGAAGCATATCCACCGCTGGATTCCAATTATAACCAATGGCACAACTTCGTAACATGTACATTTTCACCATCTGATTGCAACAACAAATTACTGAAAACTGATCTGTGGAACAGCTCATCTCTTCTAATTATTCAGGTACTTACAGATCTGTAAACAGTGGATGAGGTGGTCATTTCCTGTCATAGGAAGGAGGCATGGAGGAGGGTGGGACGACAGGCTTGGGCCGTTCAGTTTGGTTACATGAAAAGGGAGTTCTATCATCATCAGGAGGTTTAGTAGTAGGGTCCTGCAACTATGATGTTAAAAAGGCACCACTTAAGTGATTTGGCATCAGGGCAGCATCCCCTTTAGTGGGTTACCTCAGACAAGGTCATATCAACACAACAGCACTGATTGCAGCACAGGCACTCGGGCAGCAAGAGAATAAATCTGGGTGTGGCTTTATGTGGGTGATTCAGAGCTAGTAGCCCAAAGTGAATGCCACTGACAGGGCACAATGAAGGAGCATCAAAAATATTTTAAAACAGCGACATTCTTTCACCTTGTAGCCAAAAGGTTCAGTGACGTCTTTACACCATGATGACTTACCAATATTTACATCTGGAGGTCACATGGTCTGTGTCTGTGTCAGTGACGTCTTAACACCATGATGACTTACCAATATTTACATCTGGAGGTCATATGGTCTGTGTCTGTGTCAGTGATGTCTTAACACCCTGATGACTTAACAGCATCTACTGTCTACACAGTGCATGATATTAGTGAGGTCTTCATACCCGAGATGATGACTTACCTACATCTACTGACTACACAGTGCATGATGTTAGTGAGGTCTTCATACCCGAGATGATGACTTACCTACATCTACTGACTACACAGTGCATGATGTTAGTGAGGTCTTCATACCCGAGATGATGACTTACCTACATCTAGAGGTAACCTGGTCCATGCTTTAGTCACTGATATCTTTACACTGGGATGACTAAGCCTACATTTTGTGGGCACATGATCCATGCCCATCAGTGATGTCACAACACCATGACGACTTCCCAACATCTGGTGGCCACACGGCCCATGACTGTCAGTGATGTTACAACGCCATGACGACTTACCTGCACCTAGTGGCCACACGGCCCATGACTGTCAGTGATGTCACAATGCCATGACGACTCGCCTGCACCTAGTGGCCACACGGCCCATGACTGTCAGTGATGTTACAACACCATGACGACTTACCTGCACCTAGTGGCCACACGGCCCATGACTGTCAGTGATGTTACAACGCCATGACGACTTACCTGCACCTAGTGGCCACACGGACCATGACGACTTACCTGCACCTAGTGGCCACACGGCCCATGACTGTCAGTGATGTTACAACGCCATGACGACTTACCTGCACCTAGTGGCCACACGGCCCATGACTGTCAGTGATGTTACAATGCCATGACGACTTACCTGCACCTAGTGGCCACATGGCCCATGACTGTCAGTGATGTCACAATGCCATGACGACTTACCTGCACCTAGTGGCCACATGGCCCATGACTGTCAGTGATGTCACAATGCCATGACGACTTACCTGCACCTAGTGGCCACACGGCCCATGACTGTCAGTGATGTTACAACGCCATGACGACTTACCTGCATCTAGTGGCCAAACGACCCATGACTGTCAGTGATGTTACAACGCCATGACGACTTACCTGCATCTAGTGGCCACAGAGTCCATGCCTCTATCCGAAATGTCCCAGCACCACGACAAACACAAAGTCTTCAGCTTCTGGCCACATCTGAAACCCACACAGCAATTTGAAAAAAAAGAAAAGAAAAGAAAAAGAAAAAACAAACCGACATCAAGTTATGAAAATAATACAACAACAATTTCTTGATCAAAATGAAGATGATTTATGATTATGATGATAATGATAAGTTGACAAAGATTATGAGAACGAAGGGTAAGACCACAGGAATTCATGCATTGTTCTTTTTTCACTCCTCTTCAGTGGTATCACTTCCTCACACACATAAAAGTTTGTCCTTCCACACCTCCCACAGTCTGCTGGAAGCAATCAACATCCACTCACTAGGAGACAACGCATCACAGGAGATACAGCACATCTGGCGAATCATATTAGGATTTTTTTGTGTGGGTGTGCCTGTTTTGATCCAACACACACAGAAAACACCACATACTATGCCATCTCCTGACAACAGTAAGTGCTCAGCTGGGGACCCGGCATGAGTGAGCAGCCCCTCTGGATCAGGCCACGGCATCCCTCTGGTGAAAGTTTCCCATCCACTTGCCAATACCGACAATTCTGATGCAAACTCATGATGGACACAGGCACAGAGAGAGAGGAAACCCAAACCGAGGCGACCATGAGAGCAGTGCATGCACAGAGCAGAATCTGATCTCCTTTCTTTTATGATGATCAATGAGGATTTGGACGATGATGATGATGTTGTGTGAGTTTCATACTGGGCTGAAACTACATAAAAAGGCTGTGCTGGGTTGAGACTACATAAAAGTGTTCTGCCCATCTGAGACTACATAAAAGCGCTTTGCCAGTCTGAGTCTACATAAAAGTGCTGTGCCGGTCTCAGACTACATAAAAGTGTTCTGCCCATCTGAGACTACATAAAAGAGATGTGCCGGTCTGAGACAGTAGACTACATAAAAGGGCTATGCCCGTCTGAGACTACATAAAAGGGCTGTGCCCGTCTGAGACTACATAAAAGGGCTGTGCCCGTCTGAGACTACATAAAAGGGCTGTGCCCGTCTGAGACTACATAAAAGGGCTGTGCCGGTCTCAGACTACATAAAAGGGCTGTGCCCGTCTGAGACTGCACAAAAGGATGTGCCGGTCTAAGACTACATAAAAGGGCTGTGCCAGTCTCAGACTACATAAAAGGGCTGTGCCAGTCTCAGACTACATAAAAGGGATGTGCCGGTCTCAGACTACATAAAAGGGCTGTACCCGTCTGAGAGAGTACATAAAAGGGTTGTGCCGGTCTCAGACTACATAAAAGGGCTGTGCCCGTCTGAGACTACATAAAAGGGCTGTGCTGGTCTCAGACTACATAAAGGGCTGTGCCCATCTGAGACTACATAAAAGGGCTGTGCCGGTCTAAAACTACATAAAAGGGCTGTGCCAGTCTGAAACTACATAAATGGGCTGTGCCAGTCTGAAACTACATAAAAGGGATGTGCTGGTCTCAGACTACATAAGTGTGTTCTGCCCATCTGAGACTACATAAAAGAGATGTGCCGGTCTGAGACAGTAGACTACATAAAAGGGCTATGCCTGTCTGAGACTACATAAATGGGCTGTGCCGGTCTCAGACTACATAAAAGGGCTATGCCTGTCTGAGACTACATAAAAGGCCTGTGCCGGTCTCAGACTACATAAAAGGGATGTGGCGGTCTCAGACTACATAAAAGTACTGTGCCGGTCTCAGACTACATAAAAGGGCTGTGCCCATCTGAGACTACATAAAAGGGTTGTGCCGGTCTCAGACTACATAAAAGGGCTGTGCCCATCTGAGACTGCACAAAAGGGATGTGCTGGTTTCAGACTACATAAAAGGGCTGTGCCGGGCTCAGACTATATAAAAGGGCTGTGCCGGTCTCAGACTACATAAAAGGGGATGTGCCGGTCTCAGACTACATAAAAGGGCTGTGCCCGTCTGAGACTACATAAAAGGGCTGTGTCGGTCTCAGACTACATAAAAGGGCTGTGTCGGTCTCAGACTACATAAAAGGGCTGTGCCCGTCTGAGACTACATAAAAGGGCTGTGCTGGTCTCAGACTACATAAAAGGGCTGTGCCCATCTGAGACTACATAAAAGGGCTGTGCCGGTCTAAAACTACATAAAAGGGCTGCTGCGCCGGTCTAAAACTACATAAAAGGCTGTGCCGGTCTAAAACTACATAAAAGGGCTGTGCCCGTCTAAAACTACATAAAAGGGCTGTGCCCGTCTAAAACTACATAAAAGGGATGTGCTGGTCTGAAACTACAAAAAAGGGCTGTGCCTGATGCTCACTTTCATAATATTATGTATCTCACTGTCAACCATGCTCAAAAGATAACAAACACCTGCAGACATGGTCGGGAAATACAGGCAACACTCTCGAAGATGCAGCCATTTATGTGGATGAAACTCAACTCCGAGTAAGAGCTGGTCAGGTCTGAAAAATCTCATAATCTAACGTCTGTGATGAAACATACAACCTCCCACCCTGCTTATCCACTGTGCTAATAACTACACCATGGCAGAAGATGACAGCAATAATAACACAGATTTACAATGATGCTATGTGTATAAGTAGAACATAAGATTATCACACTGCTTTACAACAGTAAAATTTTTTTAATTAAACAAAAAAAAATCTACAGGAAACCATTTACTAAACAATGATATAATTTACATAGCTTTTAGCATGAAATTATTACCTTACTAAAATATCCCACCCCCTCCCAACTCATCAATCTCCAACACACACACACACACACACACACACACACACACACACGCACACATACACACACACATACATGTACACACACACATGCACACACACAACACACACACACACACACACACACACACACACACACACACACACAGCCTCACGTCTGAGCCATGGCCTGTACTCCCTCGTCATTCAATTGCTGGCATTCTGAGAGGTCCAGGTAGGTCAAGTTCTGCAGTGTGGGAGAGCTCAGAAATTTCGTCAGAGCTGTTGCAGAGAAGCTGGGGCCTTTTGCGAAGAATCAGCTTCTCCAGATTCTCTAACCTCTGCCATACAGACAGAAGTTCAAAATGATTAAGGTAAGGACAGAAATTGGCAAACCCCGTTATATTCTGAGAGGTCTTCAATCTTCATAGTAAACCAAGTCTTAAACCACATTAACAAGCACATCTGAAATAAGATTTAACCTTTGAGAGGTCATCAATCCTCAACGTAAAACCAGTCTTAAACCACACTAACAAGCACATCTGAAATAAGATTTAACCTTTCAATTACTGTTTCACACCACCATACTACCATTACCAGTGAATTACTATTCTGCACTAGTTCACCTGTCAAGGGTGACCAGACATTCGTTTCCCCATATAGGTCATTAAGGACCATTTAATTGTTGAGACACATCGTTTGAGGACAGCAGCATTGCAAAATTGGTCACTATTTGCAAAGTGCTTTTATCTTACACTCCGAAGAATTAAAACTCTACTTTTCAGCTTGCTTCAAGTGTGACTATAAGTGAAAGTAATACATGTTTCATTCAACAATTGCAGACAATATAACAGCCAAGACACTGCTGAATCATTAACTGCTCACAAAGCTGTACAGACTATCCAGGTACCTCTGCATTCAGTCTAAACTTCAATGGTAAGTTTGTGAGACAACCAAGAGGGGGCCAGAATAGCTCAGTTGGAAGAGCGCCGGACTCGTAATCTACGGGTTGCGGGTTCAAATTTCCGCCGAGTCGTTTCAGTACAGGTGGATTTTTCACTCTGAATTAACTTTGGTTCTGACTCCATTTCCCATAAGTCCTTCGAATGAGACTATAAACTGAGGTTCCGTGTGAATGCACACATAACATCTTGTACACACGTAAAATCCCATCACCAACTTTCAGAAGAGAAGGCCAGATTGGCCGTTGGTATGGATGACACGTTACACATAGCATGCACCTTCCCCAAAGATGGAGTATGGCTGCCTTAATAGTGGGATAAAAAACTGTCATACACACAACACTCCACTCCCTTTGTAGGGCAGATGGGATTAATCCCTGCCTGTCTATACAGGGAGTGTCCGCAGGAGTATCAGCCTGCATGCACAGAAGAAGAAGAAGAAAAAAAGACAACCAGCAAGTCCGAAATCAGCATCAAGATTACAGTGAGCAACCACAACCGTCATCATAGATATTAACTACAGAAAAAATTCTTGAAAAGCAAGCAACATGCACTACTATTCATTTTCGTACAAATCTGGGTGTGGCTTAGATTTGCAGTTATTCAGGGTTTTTTTTTTCTTTTTTTTTTTCTTTTGAAAGAGTTGGGTTTCACAAGTTCAGTTCAGATCTACTTGATGCTCTAAAGCAATCAATTTTCAGGAATGTTACACAAAAAGTTTGGTTGTTAAAGGGTTAATAAAGACATCAAATAAAAATACAAGCTGGCCTCTAAACATTCACTTAGCCACATCATTAAGTACGTTCCCATTGCATGTCAGAAATTTGTAAACACACACACACACACACACACACACACACACACACACACACACACACACACACACACACACACACACACACAATTATACAGCAATCAAAATCATTGTTATTCTCCCTTATACAAGAGAAACAACACGGTAAAACGTCATCCAAAGTGGTCCACTGACCTACAGAACAAAAATGTGAGGGTTGTCCTCTGACCTTTAAGTGTCTGACACACTGGTCAGTCATCTGCTCACAGAAGGAAATGGAGAGGACTTTCAGGCGATGACACCCACACACAAACTGGATGGTGCTGTCCGTCACTTCATTGCCATCCAGCTCCAACGATTCCAGACTGTCACGGTACTCTGAAGCCAGGCGCTGCACAACTCTGTTTTCAATAATGCAATGGATTCCCTGTTAACTTTAATCACTTGACCTTTAGTGCTTTTAAACTGAACCCCCTCTCCCTTTCTCCCCAACAAAGGTGCCCCAAATGAGGTCTTCCTTGAAAGATCAGGATCATGAGGATGTGCAGGGGGAGGGGGGAAGGGAGTTTTTTTTTTTCTACTGAAACATTTTTCTCTTTGTCTACACTAAATAAAATTACAAATTATTACTCAGCTCCTTCACTCCCATGAGAGCAAAGGCAATCAACCACCACTACTCTCCAGTGGGATCAACTTAGTGCTGTCGTATCTGCCTTCGCTTTGGCAGAAGTGCAGTGTCTCTTCTGGTGGGTTGCCTCATGATGATTTGATGACATTGACTGCTTCCCTGTGTACTGCTGGTGCCCAGGCTGTGGCAGGGCAAGCCAGGCTGAGGCTGTGGACAGGATCTGGAATGAGCAGCATGGGTGCAGTACCACAGAGGTGGCAAAGAAAATGAGACCGCAAAATCAAAAAACAAAAACAAAGAAATTTATAAAATAATACCAAGAACACTAGCACTAGCATACATTAAAAAAAAGCTACTTACAGTTCTGAGATCCAGGAAATGCCATCAATGTTCAGATGGGTGATGCCATGGATGTGCCCCATCATCAACCACAGGCTTTCATCTACCAGAGAGCAGTGGGAAAAAATTCAGCCGCTTCAATCTGGGCCCGGCAGAGGCGGCCAACTCTCGCATCATATCGTTGTTGGCATTGCGGCACCCTTCCACGTTGAGGAACTGCAGGTGGGGACAGGAGGTGAGAACAGAATGCATCATGGTACTGGTGAGGTCGTCCACAAACCCCACATCCCAGGTGGGTCAGGTCTGGACAGTTCTCTCTGCCACCACTGCCATTTCAGCATTGGACAGATTCTTCATGTCGGACATGTCCAGATACCTGATGGCACCAGAAGTACGCAGGACGACCTGACACAGCTGAAAGCCATTCATCCTGATGCTAGACACATCCAATTTCCTCCACAAGCTGTGGTCATAGGCCAAGCGATACCATTGTTTGCACACAGCGTTCACATGGCGGCACAGTTCAGCTGGTTTGAGATAGGAGAAGACTTTCAGTAAAATTTCATCTGGAATCTCAGTGATGTCGACAGGCATCATCTGAGAGGTGCTGTTCTCAGGGGACTGTGGGTGCAAATGCTTGCCTCTCTGTGCTCAGTCTGCCACTGCATTAATCAGCGGAAGACTGTCTGCATCCCTGTTCAAACAGAGCATGTCTGACAGTTCAGAGTGGTTCTCATCAAGACTCATGGCGTCCATCAAAGGAACACTGTCCACACACTCTAAGCTCGAAGTCTGTTCCAGAAAAAATGCTGATTGAACAGAAAGAAAGTTCACTTCTAGATGGACTATTGGCATCTTCAGAGGATTGGCCTTCAGAAGCCACAAGCCCATTTGGTGCCTGACCACGCAGGTTGTCGAAACTTGCCCCTGAGCCTGCTTGTTGTCCATGACCTATGCTTGACCGTGTCTGTTCCTCTGAAGGATTACCACTACTTACAGCTGAAGATGGCTGGACAATATGTCCATGGTCTGAAGATACATTTTCTGTGTCTGCATTAGAGTTAGAGTTTCTTTTTCCAGGTGAACACGTCAGTCTTCTGTGTCGAGGCTCACCATTTACCTGTCAAACTTCAAGTTCAATGCGTAGAGTTACCTGAAACATGTGTGTCCCAACCATTGCCAGATGCACCATGTCTGCTCTCATCACCTTCTTCCTTCAGTACTCTGTCTGAAAGAGAGATCTCCTCACTCACTTCATTGAGTGCACCTGCACGGCATTTGTCACTGTGTGCTGATGTCCCCACTGGCTGCCCCTGTTCCAGCATGACTTGGTGCTTGCTCCATGTGTGGTGAGATGCTGTGGCACAGGCACTTTGGCTGGAACTTGACTTACTTCCTGAAGAATTGTTACAAGGAGTATCAGAAGCTGCTGCCTCTGCCAGTGAATCAGTCTTCCTAACAGAACAAGATTGCTCAAAACCTTCCACAAAATTATCAAGTTCTTCAATGCTGATAGAAACATCATTTGATTCCTGGCAAGTGGGACACGCACAAACACCATCAGCATTGATGACACTACCATTCTGTCCACATTCTCGTAAGCGCTGTTTCTGGTTTTTCAGGTAATACAATGAACTAGAAACCCACGACTCTTCGGCTCCTTCAAAGCACAGTTTCACACGTCTGGACTTTTTTCCCACATCGTCACTGCTGCCAAGTCCTCGGGCTGTTGCATGTGCATGATCTACTGCATGATCTGGCTCAGCAACAACAGAGAGATCTGAAGAAACTGTTTCATGATCTGACGTTGAAGCAGACTGAGTACAGCCTATGTGGCAATCAGATGGCATCATATTCATTTCCTTTACGTTTCACTTGGTGTCAACAGCAGATCAAGGAGCATTTTGGTACAACATCCAACAGATGCAACTCATTCATTTTTTCCTATAGGGGGTTCCTCAGACTTGGATTATTGGGGCATCTCTGATGTAAGACCTGAAACAGACAGTACATTCACCATGACACACTCGCTGAAAGATATCAAATTACTTTTCAGAAGTTAGTGGGGGGGTAAGAGAAATTGTTGTTTAACTATTAGTAAATAACAATAAACAGTATTTGCAAAAATGTTAATGTTATCACCATTTTGTACCTTTTGTTCTAGGGTTGTTGGGTTGTTTTTTTGATGGCTTTTTTTTTTGTTGTTGTTCGGGGGAGGGGGGGGGTTTTTTTTTCATTTTTGTTTTTTTTCTTTTTCTTTGAGAGGCAACATAGCCATGGTCTTCATGAAACATCAACATTACGAAAACAAGGGGAATTTTACATCTGATGCATCTATGGTAAAATTACTACGCTATGTTCAAAGTTATCATAAATGCATTTAAACTACACAGTCAACAACAAAAAAATGAAAAAAGTTTGGCCTTGTATTATCTTGAGGGGAAATAGCATGTATATAAACAGTCCAAATTTCCTTCATATATGGCCACTTCCATTGCTATCCCTTGGTAAAATGATTTTTGAAATTTTAGAATTGTGGAACTATTTTCTCTCACAGTGTGGTTGCCAAGGATGTCTACATAAAATAGTACCAGCTGTGGTGGTTTCATCTTCCTCTCTTTCTTCTTTGTAGTTAATCATGCGTGAGATTTTTCATTGTGACTATTTTCATTCCACCATGAAAGTGGCACCATTCCATCTCCATGGGTGATGTCTAACCATAGCACCAGTGTTTTTCTGACAGACAAGGAATAGACAGAGAAGGGACTTGATGTGTGAGGTTTTTTTTACATCTACACAGGATGGAATGAGATTTAATTTGCACTGTTCAATGGTTTTTTCTGCACAATGTCCTTATGAAGCATATTGTGTAAAACTATTCCACTTGTTACAGCAAAAACACACCCAAGCCCACACACACACACACACACACACACACACACCACACACACACACACACACATACTAGTCAGATTAGTTTTTCATGGAATCGCTGACCGTGAAGGCCACATCAGGGCTGTAAGCAAGTTAAAAACAGAAATACACAAAACCAAAAATCAAAACCCGAGTCCTACTCAGAATTAAGACTGATCTAAAGCAAAGTACAGAATCAGCTGCATTTGACTTTTAGTCACATCAAACGTAAAACCTCTCTCTCTCTCTCTCTCTCCTCCCCCCCCCCCCCCCCCCCCCCCCCCCCCCCCTCAATGACCCTTTTCTATTTGAATATCACAATAAACAAGAGTTACTTACAATGAAAACAGAAAAAAAAACATTCCATCACTGTCATGTTGGAAAAGCAGGAAGAAGAAGAAGGTATAAAAACTCATAACGTGGGCACTCCAACATTTCACCCCAAAGAAGCAAAGTACACTGACAGCAAACAGAAGGTCGAGGAGGGGAACATCATGGAGAGAGAGAGAACAGTCTGGAATGGAAGCACCTGGCGATAGACCATTTCCAAGATACACTCTATGACACACTTCATCTTTAAGCTGAAACATTTGAAACATGATTCCTAGACTTCTCAATCAAACCTAAAGTATGTAGATAACTTTTCTTTGAAAGACAGCAAACATGGACTTTGAGAACTCTACATCAAAAGCCAGTATGATGGATGACTTCCCTTTAAAACACAGCTTCTTTGTATTAATTAAACATTATTTCAAAATGGTAGAAAGTCACATTCAGATTTCATATCCACACCCACCATAGCTACAGGCAGCGAGAGATACCCATCACAGGCCTTGTCCTTGAGGATTTCTAGCCAACAGGACGTGTATCTCAGTGAACGATGCTGGAGTGGAGGGAGGGGGTGGCAAGTTTACCTGTCAGGCACTGAACTAAATCTACCAGAACAAGATGTTAGGATAGAGTCAAAGTCCATGGTCATGCTAGGTGCCACTGGGATTTGAAAATATGCAACAAGTAAGTGCTGCAAACACCACTCAAGAACCCTAGCAAATATTCTGGCTGAATAATCTGAAACATGTAATGCCAAGAAGTATCTGTTATTGGTGTTACATTATTTATTTCATGATTATGTAACAGGACCACACTCTTGCAATTCAATTGAGTCCAGTCCTTTTGGGTTCAGGTCCCTGCCTTTTTATTGGAATTGTTCAAGATACAGTCAGTGTCACATATGAAGGATGTGCAAAAAAAAAAAAAAAAAAAAAAGAAACCCTGAAGAAAACCTATTTAAAAAAAATTTTTTTTAAACTAAAACACATCAAGAACACTACTTAATAAGTATGCACTAACTTCTTATGTGTCTCAGTATTTACAAATTACAATAAAGTATATTTTCAACAACATCTGATAACTTGGATTAAGACCCTAGATTGATAAGACAAACATATGAGAAAAAAGTAATTTCTTGAACTTCTTCTTCTTCTTCCTTTGTACGACCAACATCATTTTGCTGATGGTCTTGTCATATTTGGGGAGATTGCCGAAGATTGTGCTGTTGTGAGGATTTGAAAAAAAAAAAAAACAGGGGGGGGGGGGGGGGGGGGGGGGGGGATTGTAGGGAATAGTTATCATGAGGAGGGTAAGGGGGGAGGGTTGGGGGTTGAGGGGAAGGGGGTGTTGTTTCAGGTTCTAAAAATGGGAGGCCAGCCTCAACTTGAATCAGTCCAGTGACTTAGCTCTCATAACTTCCTGAGGCAACTTGTTCCATTCTGGTATGGTCCTCGGAAAGAACGTCATCTGCCTGTACCATGTCATGCATGTGGGAATGTTGTAGCTCAGGTCGTTGTTGATCCTAGAGCTCAGCCTGCTGTCAGATGGTTTGGACAGGTACGTGGAGTTAATGGAGATGAGTCCGTGATGGAATTTATAAAACATCTCCAAGTAGGCTTTCTTATGACGCTGTTGTAGGGAGGCCCAATTAAGAGAGTCAAGGATCGAGTCAACGCATTATGTTTGGCAGTGGCGATTTGACACCCATCTTGCTGCTCTTCATTGGATCTTCTCATTTGCAGTGTACAGATCCCAGACGGTGGCTGCGTACTCAAGAAGCGGGCAAACAAAGGCTTTGTATGCAGTTTCCTTTCTTTTCTTGTTGCTGATCTTGAGGTTGCGCCGGATGAAGCCTAGGGTCTTGCTGGCTTTCTTCGTGATGGAGTCAATGTGAGATTCCCACTGCATGTTGTCCTGGATGTTGACACCAAGGTATTTAGTGGTGTTGACATTTTTTGAGATTCTGTCCATGTAGCTCATACACAGGGGACAATCTTGTTCTGCTTCCAAGAAACTCTCAGCGTTGAGCACTTCTGTGGATGGAACTCCATAGACCACTTCTCCTCCCAGGTGGTAAGGGAGTGTAGGTCTTCTTACAGCACTCGCTCAGCTTTTTTCTTCATGATGGTCTTGCTGCACATGGTATCATCGGCAAATAGGCGGACTTTCCACTTGATGCCATCAGGAAGATTGTTTATATAGAGAAGAAGAAGACTTGGCCCTAGGACCGAGCCTTGAGGGAACCAGATTCTAACAAAAGCAAATCTTTCCCAAAAATTTGCAAAAAAATAACTGATATTAAATCAGCTCCATCCCTGTTGATAGGAACATTAAACAGATCAATGAACAGTACTTTTAGATGGATAATGTATTCACCAAAAATAATCTTACAAAGTTATAATATTTTAGCTAACAACTAGGCCAACATAATCAAATTTATATCAAATCCCTTAGTTTTCAAGTTGATCCAAAAGTAAATTCAGAGTCACTGTAAACAATAAACTACATGCTAAATCGAAATGTAATGATTTAGAAAAATTATCATGCCTAATAAGTAACTTAGTAAGCTTAAGTCTTTTAACAAAAGACCCAACAAAGAAATAATTCAAAACAGATTTACCCTAACATATACAGAAACAGAATGAACCCTGTCTTCTCATTGGTATTACTGAACACCAATGCTTTCAAAAAAGAAAATGCCCTGCAAAGAAAAGTTAAATTGCAACTGAGTACTGTTTACTTTACAAAACTAGGCCAATAGCAAACAGAATATAACCAATCAGAACTGTGTATCCAAAGAGACAAAAACAATTAAAATAGTGGTCACACACACTGAACAGTTCTCTCTTTCCTTTCCCTCTGTCAATGGTGCGTTGGTGTGTGCTGGTGTGTGTGTGTGTGTGTGTGGGTGGGTGTCTCTCTCTCTCCTCTCTCTCTCTCTCTCTTCCCCCCCCTCCCCCTCCCCCTAGCTCCTAAGCATCACTGGGTCACAATTATTTCATACTTTTAACTTAAATCATACGTGGCAGAAAAAAAGTCATGAAGTCACGTTTGAACTCGTGTGACTTGGGCTATAGTGGCAAACATCAATCAGCTGATGAAAGAAAAGCACAAAACACTCGGTATGCCAATCTATTTTGCGGTTTTTTGCCTTGGCCTTGGCTTACACAACAACGCAATTCAAACAGAGCATCTGTGCTGTGATCATTGGGCTTTGCCTAGAACTGGTCGACGGCTTACATAGTCGAAACAACATCTGGACACACACACACACACACACACGTACACCAGGCGTACACACAGTTTGCACACACTGATCTTCTTGATCTTGATCTTGATGCATAGTCGACAGGGCCACACTGTGGCATGACATCGACGGAAGAACTGACAGACCACACCCAAATGTGTCTGTATAGTAACGAGTACACACACACACACACACACACACACACACACACACACACACAGAGTGATGTGACTAGCTTCGAAATAATTCGTTCAGTCACTCGACTCACGACTCACGGTGTCCGTGACTGTGACGGTGACGTTATTTCAGGAACAAAACATAAACCATGTTCACTGAGTATTGTCTATGTACGAATTGTGAAACAAAATACAAACGATCAGTAACAGTGGTTTCATTTTCACCCGATCCCCATCAATTACCTGTGAACAACACGAGCTGAACGGAATGTTTGTTGTAGGGGAGGTATAGGGGAGGCCACTCTGTCATCTTTTTGTGCCGATAGAGATTTCTATCCCTTCGTCATTCTGATCTTGGTTCAGCTTGATGACCTGAGAGAGAAAACATGAACATGAACAATGAACAATATTTTAATATCCTTTGGCCGTTGGTCTTTAGAAAGGCCAAAGTCAAACATGAACACGCATATGCAGAAAGTACCGGCACATTGAAGCATAAATGAAACAAATATAAAAAGAGTTTCTGATTGTTTTATACTGATCCGTTTTTTAAAGCATTGGTATACTGACAACTTGCTCCACTTAAATATTTGCTTAGAATATCATAATTTTAGGGGGCAAACATAAATAAGATGACGTTTGTCTTCAACAACATTGCATACAGGGCACAATTTGTTTACATTTTCACTAGAGGTTTTTTTTTTTTGTTTGTTTGTTTTCCCTAAATAATGATCCATTAATACAAAGAACACCGACACGCAATTTTACCAGACAGTCTCGAAAACAGCTATAATCTACAGAGGAGAGAGTGAGAGAGGGTCTTTATTTACGACGATGACAGATTAGCACTGAGGTACTTTTTTTTTTTTTTTTTCATCCAGTCCTCGGCCTGCGTAGGAACTACAATACGCAGTGAAATAAGATAAGGTATGAACAAAACAAAACAACAACAAAAAATGGGCCATGCAATGATAATAGAATATCAAATGAAAAGAAAAGAGAAAAGAAAGAAAACATAAGGTGGAAGTCGTGTGGGGGGTCATATAAAACAGTATTATAATGGACAACAATAAACATGTATATAACAGGTCATAAAATGAATATGACAAAGTACATACAAAATTCGGAACACAGAGAGAGGGGGGGGGGGGGGGAGAGAAAGAGTGAGGGGGGGGGAGGGGAGCGGGGAACGTGAGAAATGGGAAGAAGTAGCGAAGCATGGATATACATAAAAGGTACAATTATATGTGTACATAGGGACATGCAATAAAGAGAGAGAGAGAGAGAGAGAGAGAGAGAGAGAGAGAGAGAGAGAGAGAGGGCGGGGGGGGGGGGGGGGGGGGCAAGGAAAGGAGGAGAACATAAGAAATAGGAAGAAGTAACAAAGCACAAAATGTAATCATCTGTGATACGGTATGAAAAATACGTAGAAGGTACAACGTAACAGTGACGTGCAATAAAAAGGAGGAGAGAGAGAGAGGGGGGAGGGGGAGGGAGAGAGACAGGCAGACAGACAGACAGACACAGAGAGAGAGAGAAAGAACACACACACACACACGCGCGCGCGCGCACGCATATATATATATATATATATATATATATATATATATATATATATATATATATATATATATATATATATATATATATACTCAAAGGAAATCATAACACTTGAACCGGGCTGCACTCCAACACTTTATTTAAACTTTCGCCCAGTTTTGGGGCTTCTTCAGACAACTGCTATCACAAACTCAAACCCCGTTTGTAATAGCAGTTGTCTCAAGAAGCCCCAAAACTGGGCGGAAAATTTAAATAAAGTGTTGGAGTGCAGCCCGGTTCAAGTGTTATGATTTCCACTGAGTGTATGCTGACTATTGTGAGTATTGTCTACTTGAACCGATTCCTTGGTGGAGCGGTGCTTGATTATGGAAATCTGAACTCTCAATCAAAAACTATATATATATATATATATATATATATAATATATATATATATATATATATATATATATATATATATGGTTGAGTACCTGAAAATGGGAGGGTGTATATTTTAAGATTGTTGTGTTGGTATAAGTTATTTGTACGTTTACTGCAGAAAAATGGGCAAGGTATTAGTTTTTTGAGAATTATGTGTACAATGAATTCATTTGATGGACTCTAGTTGAGAGTTCCACAACGTGGAGCCCGAGTACATTAGGCTTGATTTAATAGGTCAATTCTGGGGATTGGGATATGGAGTTAGAGGGAGTTTGTCGTCAAAATTTTAGAGAATGGGCTCATGAAAGTCTTTGGAGCATTCCCGGGTCACAGCCTTGTGCGTCATAAGTCCTTTATTGTATTCAGCGTTCTAGCTTAATGGAAGAATATGAAAATGTTTATAATCTGAGCTTTCGAGGCTAGTTTTCTCCAGAAAGATGAATTTGTGCGCTGTTTAGTGAAGTCTCCACAATGATTTTTAGCGTCCTGGCATGTGCGGAATCCCTTTAAGTCGATGCATTAAGAAACATAAGACTGAATGTGAGCATGGAAAAATATGTGAATGAAAGTTAAAATTTAAAAAAAAAAAAAAAAACAAGTTCTAGATTTTGGTAAGTTGATAGACTTTCTGGCAAAGTCTTTTGCATAGTAAAGTCATGTGGGGATTCCAGCTGGGACTGTTTGTCAATTATTATTCCAAAGATTTTGTCATGAGTGACTTGTTCCACCAATACATTTTTTAAGTGTATAGGAGAGAAAATCAGTGGTGAGCTTTTGTTTTTGCCTAGTTGTAACGTACATCAATTTGGTTTTTGGGGGGTAAAATGACATGTGGTTCTGTTCGGTCCATTTTACAAGATCGTTTGCCTTTTGTGAAAGACTGGAAATATCGTTATAGCTGGTGTGAACTGTGGTGTCATCTGCAAATAGGTCGCATGTGGATCTCACATGTAGGGGTAGGTTGTTGATGTAAACAGGGAAGAGTGGCGGGTCTAAAATGGAGCCCTGTCAAACGCCATAGTAAGTGTGTGTTATTGAAGAGGCAGATGTCCCCAAGTCACATGTTTTTCATATGACGGTCCCCACGTACACACTCACAAGCACACAGAGACAATCATGAGTCCCGCACACAACCACACATCTGGGCTCCTTTCTTTCAATGTAACTAGCCAGAATACCATTTGATGTTTCTCACCGGTAAAGAAAAGGAAAAAATGGGTTTTATTTTTTCTTCTTTTGTTCACGCCTCACTTCTTTTGGCGCGAGGGGGGTAATATTTCCCCTGTTTTTCTTTTTTCCAATGTTATTCAACAAGACGTCCCTTTTATACAAAGTATTAATACTGTTCTCGCAACAACAACAACAAAAAAATGTATCCAGGTCACACTGACCTCAATTCATCTCGCCCATTTGACAGACTTATTTTTCAGGTCACACAGACGACCATTTGCCCTACGTAAACGACGAACCATTCTGTGTTCACAGACCCAACTTCTCTGTAAATTTCCAGCCATGGGGAAACAAAACTACCTCTTTCTTTCTAGTCACCCAAAAATAACACATTCTTTCCGTGAGCTCTCCTCTCTCTCATTCTCTCTCCTCTGACTCATGCATCCTCTATCGCCTCGTCTCATCTCGTCTCGCTCTATCTCTCCTGACCCTTGGAATAACGTAAAGAGTATCATCAATCATCATATTCATCATCCTCAATCTCTCAGCTCTCTATCTTCTCTCTATCTCTTTCCTCTCCTTTTCCTGGTTCCCTTTTTTTTGACCGGTTCCCATCTTCATATCTCTGGATCCTCCACCTCCTCGTCTCACTCCGGTCCTTTTGTGTAGTTCGCCTGCATCCGCGTGATGGTGACAGGCGGGGTCATTTTTTTCTCCCGCGAGTCTCCCCCCCTCTACATTACGACAAAAAAGAAATATAACCCGCCCCAGGAAGCCCCCCTCCCCTCCCCTATTCAATCCTCTCTCTCTCTCTCACTTTTATTCCCCCCCTTCCCCTTTATCGGACCACAATGGACCTCCTCCTCTTCCCCTGTTCTCGTCGCTCTGCGTTTCTCGCTGGTCCCTCTGTCTCCCCTACTCAAACTCCTGTCCTCTCTTCTTCTCTCCTCTGTCCCCATCACCATTTTTTTTTTTTTTTTTTTTTTTTTCCCCTCCTCTCCTCCCCCTTGTTTCCCCCCTCCTCTCTACCAATCCTTTCCTCCCACTCTCAAATCAAAAATACAAAATATCTCAATCCATCACATTCCCACCCCTATACCCTCCTCCTATCTTATCTTCCCTACTGTTTAATACTCTCTCTCATCCTCTTCTCTACTCCACCCACATTACCCCCTAATCGTTCTTTTTTTTTGACTCATGTCACGCTCTCCTCATCTATCTCTCCATCTCTCTGCTCCTTTTTGTGTATTCGCTGCCCTCCTCCACTGTTGACGAGCGGTTTCTCTATTTTTTTCTCCCAAGAGTACAAATCATTACAAAAAAAAAAATAAAAGTATCACACTGAGGACGGAAGTCACCCTATAAAGGTGAGTACTTCAATCTCATCTGTTTACTGTTATATTTTTTTGTTTTTTTTTTATCCGGGCGACGCTATGACATGAAAATTTTTTGTGTTTTGTTGTTTTTTTTGTGTTTGTTGTTGATACATGATTTTAGAAGTATAAAGGCAGAATTTGATAATTTCAGTTTCCGAATAAGGGCGATTATGATCAATGACATCGAAGGCTTTTTTTTTTTCCAATCAACGAATAAGACACCATAATATCTGTTTTTATTGATGTTATAAAGCCAATCATCTATAAGATTGATTAATGCAGTTTGAAGGAGTGTATTGGTCTAAAACCCAGACCGTCCGGGATGGAGGCAAATTGTACGTGTTGAAGTAATGAAGAATGTCATTTAATTTTTTTTTCTTTTTCTAGAGATTTGGAAAGGATGAATATGATCGACATTGGTCTGTAGTTTGAAGGATCTGATTATCACCAGATTTATAGATGGGTATAATCTAACTTTGCTTTTTTTTAAACACATTTGGGAAATAACTTTTATCCATGCACAGATTAAAGATTTACGTTAGCGGGTCAGTTATTACTAGTGCTGAGAGTTTCAGAATTTTGCCATCTCTGTCATCTACTCCGCGGGTTCCTGATTGTCTGAGATGAAGTAGGTACTGATACACCTCATATACAGTTATGGAAGGAATATATGTAGATCAGACGTGATTTCCTTGTCGTGACAAAATTGATTGAGTTTTTTAAGTTCAGTAGAGCTTTAATAGTCAAATGTAACAACATATTTGCAATTGTAGAGAAGTGAGTGTTAAGTTATTCAGCACACATATCTTTGATCACTGTTGATTTTAAAAGAGTGTTATTATACTCAGATGGTTTGTTGCTTGCCAATCCAGTTTGTGTGTGTGTGTGTGTGTGTGTGTGTGTGTGTGTGTGTGTGTGTGTGTGTGTGTGTGTGTGTGTGTGTGTGTGTGTGTGTGTTTGAAAGTTAAGAATCCTCGTTAGCGTATTCCTTTTTTCCTCTGCGCTTCTGAGAGTTTATTGCATTTTCTTACTAATCTTGATTCTTGTTCGAGCCGTGTACTTTCTAAAGGTCTCTAAGGCAGCATGCCGCCGTAATTCTTTTGTGTAAATATTATTTTACTCTGATTGTTTTAACAGAGCTGGACTGTGAAAGACTAACGTAAAAAGTCCGGATCCAAAATTCAATCGCTGAATCTGGATCAGTAAGCTTAATATTGTATACTGTGGAAAGTTTTTGAGTCAAACAGAAAATCTTGCTCGTTTTAAGTTCGAGAAGCAACGATAGGTTATGATTTTATGGCTTGGTTTTCAGGGTTTTTTTTACTCCATGTTCAGACCTATGTAACATACACACTGGATGAAGACCACTGGAAGCGAAGACTGGTACGCAAGCTTCTAACAATCGAGACACGAATGTGGTCAATGATTGTCTCTGAAGCTGATGCGACTGTTGAGTCGTTTCAGTTTCAGTTTCATCAAGGAGGTGTCACTGCGAGCAGAGTAGTCCATATACGCAAAAACCACATCTGCAAAGTTTCGAGACCATACCGCACACGATTTGAAACTGATGGATACATGAATCCATGACTGATTGACAGAATTTCAGGAAGAGGGTCTCATAGCTACGACTTGGCAGATGTCTGACCTACCCATTAGCCCAGCTCATCTGGAGGTAGCAAATCATCTCCCCCCCTTCCC
>JADBJO010011466.1:22500-57500 GCA_016801955.1 Conus betulinus | reverse complement strand
AGATTATATTGTCTTCGCAAGCTGCGATCATTTCATGTGAATACTGACATTCTTCGGACATTTTATTCATGCTTCTTGGAATCTGTTCTAACTTTCTCATTTATGTGTTGGTATGGTGGGTTGACTGTGAAGAGCAGCAGAATGTGCTTGAGAAAGTGGTGAACGTGGGAGGAAAAATCGTTGGTGAGAGACAAAAAAGTCTGAGTGAGCTATACAGGTGCCGTGTTGTTTTGTAAAGCGAAGAAGATTACGTGTGACCAGACCCACGTTCTTGCAAATCAGTATGACCTTCTTCAGTCAGGACGAAGATATCGATCGGTTAAATGCAGAAGTGTCAGATTTAAACAAAGTTTTATTCCCCTGTCCATTGATTTCATGAACCGAGAAGATGTTTAATTGAAATCCAAATTCCTCTATATGAATGTATGTCATATGTGAGAAAATGGGTATAGGTGGGACTAACTGTATGGAAGGTCCCATAGATATGCTGCTGCTATCCTTACATGATAGATCGTTTTCGTTTCAGTTCCACTGTCAACCCCCCTCTCTCTCCTCACATTGTGTGTGTGAGTGAGTGTATGTGTGTGTGTGTGTGTGTGTGTGTGTGTGTGTGCGCGCGCGCGCGCGTGCGTGCATGTGTGCGTGTGTGTGTGTGGGTGTGCATGCGCACGTGCATGTTTGCGCACGTGCGCGCGCGCGCGCGCGCGCGCGTGTGTGTGTGTGTGTGTGTGTGCGCGCGCGCGCTTCTGTGTGTGCGTGCGTGTGTGTGTGTGTGTGTGTGTGTGTGTGTGTGCGCGCGCGCGCGCGCGCGCGCGTGCGTTCTAGCGTGCGTACATGTGTGTGCACGTCCATATATCTAAGGGTGTGCTTGTCTCTGTCAGCTGTCTCAGAACTTCTGGCTGTAATAAAACTTCATGTACATCTCAAATGTGGTTGTGATGAAATTCATGCTCGTCATGTTCAGTCCCGTCAGTTCTGGCTGTTTTCAGAATGCAAGTCATGCTTGCCAGTTCTGACTGTGATGAATTTTATGCCCCTCAGTTCTCACTGTGATAAATTTTATGCCCCTCAGTTTCTGACTGTGATGAATTTTTATGCCCCTCAGTTTCTGACTGTGATGACTTTTACGACTCTCAGTTCCGGCGGTAATAAAACAAATTATGGATATCAGTTTGGGCTGCCATCAAATCCATGCACATCAGACCTTTGCATGTGATGAATTTCGGTTCTGATCAAATTCATGCTCTTCAGTTCTGGTTGTTATGAACTTCATGGACATTACTTCCGGCTAGTGCTTCGACAAAGGAAGGAATTAAAACTGGTTTGAAGCAGTTTGACCTCAAGTAGAAACTCGTTTGACATAAGAGTTTGACCAGTCAAGTGAGTGACATTTAGACGGGATCAGATCGATGTTCCCTGTATCGATAGGTCTCCAGGTCGATACCCTCCCTGCTCGACATTCTCCTGTTCAATACTTCGCCTGCCTGGTACTCCCCCCCTCCTCCTCCCCCCCCCCCCCCTTGCATCCCTATGGCATGATGTCTTTTGTGTGTACGCCAGCCTGTGATCTTCAGCTGTGGAACGGGAAAGATTTCCATTCAAACCCCCTCTCTCAGAACAAAAGCTTCTTTCTGTTGCAGGCAGAGGGAACGTCTAATGTCGAGCAAGAGGAACATTAGAAGTGGGTGCAGATGGGACAGAGGGGGGTGGTAGCAAGCACGGGTAGTATTGAGCAGTGCCAAGCAGGGTAGTGTGGAGCAGGGAGGAATATTGAAGAGTGGAAGTATTGAGCTGGGGAGTGTTCATCAGGGAAGAGAGGTGGAGGGGAGGAGTATCGGTACCCTCTCCATTCAGATACGTTACAACAATACATTTTATAGACTTGCATTTGTGAAGTGAAGTGACCTATCAATAAATGGATTCCCACTCTTCACGTTTAGCGGTGCTTATTCTACGAACATCTCATAGCATTTTTGTCAGAGAGCAAACACCGCCCTTTGTCGTGTTCCATCGTGCCTAGCAATGACATACCTACAGCCAGTCACAACACTCAGTGACTTTATATCGTAGCAAATGCTGCTCAGCACAGCAAAGCACAGAGGAAGCATGTGTGGCACGTACACTCAATTCAGAGTAAGGCATGCTGGGGCTTGAAATGACTGAAGTTTGCTGCCTCGTCCAACACGACAGCTGTCCCTGATGTATGGCGCAGAGAAGGAGGTAACAGAGACATTGAAGACGTGATGAAGACCTCGGAGTGTAAGGCTGTGATCTGAACGAAGAAACCGGCTCTAGGTATGAACCAGTTCCATGTTGTCACCTGTAACTTCATATCAGAGACGGATCACTTCGACCAGAGAGCAGGGGTTGTTCCACACACACACACACACACACACACACACACACACACACACACATGCATGCACGGACGCACACATGCACACTCACACGCATGCACGCACACTCACACCTCTATGTATACATCTTTATCTATCTATCCATCTATTTATGTACATACATGTGTGTGTGTGTCCATGCATGCATGCATAGGTGGATTAGAGTGTGTGAGCGTGTGTGCTTGTTTATCAAGAAATGAATGCAGAGCTTATTGCATAAGACGTCAATTTCCATACAACTCCCACAGCCGTCCGGCCTAGATGAAAATCGCCCTCTTTAGTGCACAGCCCGGACGCACAGCTGCTGAACCCACGCTGTGACCTTCAATGCTGTGTGGAGAAAGTGCAGAGCGTGGGTACAGCGCTTTGGAAGTCTCAGACTGCGACAAAAGCGTGATTCTTGTGCTGTTGTTTACTCTGGTGTTCGATGATGTTTGTGCTACACACATATAACCTTTGGATATAGTTTACTGTTTGTGTGATTTGTGTGTGTTTCTCCTTCATTGTGCCTATTTATATAACTTGTACTGTCCGCGTTTGTGTTCATCGCTCAGTTTTATACGGCGGGAGTTTTACGTTGTCATCAGTTGTCAGTGGATAGTCCTGTGCAGAGTGCCACTTTGAAGTGTGGGAACCCGTGATGCTGAGACAGATCTTTTTGCGTGTGTTTCTCTTCTTTCTGTGCGTCATACATGTACCCAAGTCTCTCTCTCTCTCTCTCTCTCTCTCTCTCTCTCTCTCTCTCTCTCTCTCTCTCTCTCTCTCTCTGTGCATACATGAGAGTGAGTGTGGGCAAGTGAGTACCCAAGCGTGCCTTCATTGTAGAGTGGGCCATACCAGTAATATTCTGTGTGCGTGTGTGTGTGTGTGTGTGTGTGTGTGTGTGTGTGTGTGTGTATGTGTATGTGTTGTGTGATTCGTGTAGGTGTACTTCATTCCGATCTGTGCTATGTGTGTGCATGTTTGTAGCACCGACAATGGCAGAGGCGTTTGCACACAACTTCAGTGAACACAAAAGACGTGTAGATTTGTTGTGTCGTGTGTGTAGCGAACGCTAGACTTTGTGTCAACTTTACTGGTGATTTGTTGCAGCATTTCAGTCTAGATATTTCTGCAGTTACATAGGAAGGTTCCCACACCATTGGCTCTGTAACAAAATGCGTTGGTTTTACTGGATCTCAGTGTCAGTGGACACATTCCAATCATCGACCGTCAATGCACTCAGTGGGTGGTGGGTGTTGATGGCGTGACTGTCAATGTATTCAGTGGGTGGTGGGTGTTGATGGCCTGACTGATGGTCACCACGTGATGTTAGGCATTAAGTTGGATGTGGATGTTCATTGCGTGACACTGGGAATTATGAAGGATGCGGATGTTCATTGCATGATACTGGGCATTATGAAGGATGTGGATGTTGGGCATTAAGTAGGATGTAGATGTTCATTGGGTGATATTGGGCATTATGAAGGATGTGGATGATCATTGGATGATGTTAGGCATTAAGTTGGATGTGGATGTTCATTGGGTGACATTGGGCATTGTGAAGGACAAGGATGTTGGGCATTAAGTAGGATGTAGATGTTCATTCGGTGATATTGGGCATTACGAAGGATGTGGATGTTCATTTGGTGATGTTAGACATTAAGTAGGATGTGGATGTTCATTGGGTGATATTGGGCATTGTGAAGGACATGGATGTTGGGCATTAAGTAGGATGTAGATGTTCATTGGGTGATATTGGGCATTATGAAAGATGTGGATGTTTATTTGGTGATGTTAGACATTACGTAGGATGTGGATGTTCATTGGGTGATATTGGGCATTATGAAGGATGTGGATGATCATTGGATGATGTTAGGCATGAAGTTGGATATAGATGTTCATTGGGCGATATTGGGCATTGTGAAGGACATGGGATGTTGGGCATTAAGTAGGATGTAGATGCTCAGTAGGTGATATTGGGCATTATGAAAGATGTGGATGTTTATTTGGTGATGCTAGACATTACGTAGGATGTGGATGTTCATTGGGTGATATTGGGCATTATGAAGGATGTGGATAACCTTTGGGTGATGTTAGGCATGAAATTGGGATGTGGATGTTTTGGGTGATCTTGGGCATCATGAAGGATGTGGATGTTCATTTGGTGATGTTAGACATTAAGTAGGATGTGAATGTTCATTGGGTGGTGTTAGGCAGTAAGTACGATGTGAATGTTCATTGGATGATGTTAGACATTAAGTAAGATGTGGATGTTCATTGGGTGGTGTTAGACATTAAGTAGCATGTGAATGTTCATGTGGTGATATCAGATATTGAATCTAGAAGTTCATTGGTTGGTGTTAGGCATTAAGTAGAGTGTGATGTTCATTGGTTGGTGTTAGGCATTAACTAGGATGTGGATGTTCATTGGGATTTAAATAGGATGTGGATGCTCATTGAACAGTGTCAAGCATTAATGTCCAACGAACATCCACACCCTACTAAATGCCAACTTCACACAAGGAACATCAACATGTTATTTAATCGCTAACATCACCCAATGAACATCCACATCCTGTTTAATGCAACATCCACATCTTACTTAATGCTAACTTCATCAATGAATATCCATACCCTACCTAATGCCTAGCCCTGTCCAACTAGCACTGACATCCTCCTTCATGCCTAACTTCATTCAAACTATTGTGCCTAACTTCATTCAATGGATATCCACATCCTACGAAATACCCCAAAACCACTCAATGAATATCCAAAGCCTGCTTGATGTCTAACACTACCCAGTGAATATCCACATCCTACTTAATGCCTTGCACCATCTGGTGACCACCCACCATCCTATGAACACCCACCACCCACTGAATACATCGACAGCCGATGATTGGGATGCACCCACTCGTATTGGGATCTAATGAGACTGATACATGTTATTACATCATCCGATGCTCATGACAACAGAATTACAAAGATGTTGTATCTGTGTGTTGTGTACATAATTCTCCTCTTCCCTGATATGTGTAATGGCATGGCCATTGTAGCGTACCATCTGGTCGCTTCTTGCCTGAACTCTTCCATCGACGTTTTTACTTATCTTGCACTGAGTTTTGCATTCCGACGAACACTGACAGAGCTGTGTGCTTTCTTTGGGAAGAAACAACAACAGTAACTACGAAGCAGGAACACAGGGTTTAGTTGTAAACTCCAACCAGGAAATAGTCTGTCATCATAAAGTGGATCGACAAAGGCTAGTGCGTTCTATAAGTTTGTCTGTCACTTTGTGGAATCCACCTAGACGAACGCCTTGCATGATTAATTTGGCCACTGTCACTTTATGTACGTTTTAATGGTGTATTTTGCATGACCCCACATACGAAAGCTGCTCTCTCTCTCTGTCTCTCTCTCTGTCTCAGTCTCTCTCTCTCTCTCTCTCTCTCTCTCTCTCTCTCTCTCGTTTTTCTGTTTGTTTGTTTTGTTTTTCCTACAACGATTTCAAGAGAGGTAAAGGTCATTAATTCATACACCGACTGACATAACTTTAACCAGAATCTGTCATGCAGGACCTCAGGTCACCACACCGACCCTCAGAACGTGCATATGCCGCTTCCATGAAACGTTGCAGGTCAAACACTGGCCAGTCTTGACAAGTGCAGACATCTGGTGTTAAAGGATCTTCATGTCTGCCTGAAAGGCATTTGCTACAGGACCATGAAGGCTGAGCTTTCTTTGGGCTCACTAACAGCAAGGGATCTGGCTTTGCAGGAAAAAAAAACTCTCACAGTGTTCACTGGCTGGGCTGTTGGAGTTTGATTCCTTTGGCTTCGCAGCAAATATTCTTGCAGCGTTCACTGGCTGGGCTGTTAGAGTTTTGGCTTCGCAGCAAATATTCTTGCAGCGTTCACTGGCTGGGCTGTTGGAGTTTGATTCCTTTGGCTTCGCAGCAAATATTCTTGCAGCGTTCACTGGCTGGGCTGTTGGAGTTTGATTCCTTTGGCTTTCGCAGCAAACATTCTTGCAGCGTTCACTGGCTGGGCTGTTGGAGTTTGATTCCTTTGGCTTCGCAGCAAACATTCTTGCAGCGTTCACTGGCTGGGGCTGTTGGAGTTTGATTCCTTTGGCTTCGCAGCAAACATTCTCTTGCAGCGTTCACTGGCTGGGCTGTTGGAGTTTGATTCCTTTGGCTTCGCAGCAAACATTCTTGCAGCGTTCACTGGCTGGGCTGTTGGAGTTTGATTCCTTTTGGCTTCGCAGCAAATATTCTTGCAGCGTTCACTGGCTGGGCTGTTGGAGTTTGATTCCTTTGGCTTCGCAGCAAATATTCTTGCAGCGTTCACTGGCTGGGCTGTTGGAGTTTGATTTCCTTTGGCTTCGCAGCAAATATTCTTGCAGCGTTCACTGGCTGGGCTGTTGGAGTTTGATTCCTTTTGGCTTCGCAGCAAATATTCTTGCAGCGTTCACTGGCTGGGCTGTTGGAGTTTGATTCCTTTGGGCTTCGCAGCAAATATTCTTGCAGCGTTCACTGGCTGGGCTGTTGGAGTTTGATTCCTTTGGCTTCGCAGCAAATATTCTTGCAGCGTCCACTGGCTGGGCTGTGGAGTTTGATTCCTTTGGCTTCGCAGCAAATATTCTTGCAGCGTTCACTGGCTGGGCTGTTGGAGTTGATTCCTTTGGCTTCGCAGCAAATATTCTTGCAGCGTTCACTGGCTGGGCTGTTGGAGTTTGATTCCTTTGGCTTCGCAGCAAATATTCTTGCAGCGTCCACTGGCTGGGCTGTTGGAGTTTGATTCCTTTGGCTTCGCAGCAAATCTTCTTGCAGCGTTCACTGGCTGGGCTGTTGGAGTTTGATTCCTTTGGCTTCGCAGCAAATATTCTTGCAGCGTTCACTGGCTGGGCTGTTGGAGTTTGATTCCTTTGGCTTCGCAGCAAATATTCTTGCAGCGTTCACTGGCTGGGCTGTTGGAGTTTGATTCCTTTGGCTTCGCAGCAAATATTCTTGCAGCGTTCACTGGCTGGGCTGTTGGAGTTTGATTCCTTTGGCTTCGCAGCAAATATTCTTGCAGCGTTCACTGGCTGGGCTGTTGGAGTTTGATTCCTTTGGCTTCGCAGCAAATATTCTTGCAGCGTTCACTGGCTGGGCTGTTGGAGTTTGATTCCTTTGGCTTCGCAGCAAATATTCTTGCAGCGTTCACTGGCTGGGCTGTTGGAGTTTGTTTCCTTTGGCTTCGCAGCAAATATTCTTGCAGCGTTTACTGGCTGGGCTGTTGGAGACCACTCTCCTTCCCCTACCCTTCCTCACACAGAAAGCTTGAGTTGAGATTTTTGTTGTGAAATGGAAAAAATAAAAATGTGTTCGCCTGTGAATGTTCGGTTATGCACGTCTGTTCATGCTTGCATGCATGTGCGCGTATGTTTGTGTAATGTGCGCGTATGCTTGTGTATGCCCGTTCACGTTCACACACATGCAGCTTTGCATAGTGTGTGTGCACGTGACGAACTGCACATGCAATAATTAGGGCAGTATATGAATGGACAAATGTGCGGCAAGTCAGAGGACTACTGATTGTTTTAAATCCCTAGTGACTAAAGAAATGAATGTTATGACAGGAAAAATGCAGCCCCGATCTCATTGTTAACTCTGAACCAGTTGAGACATATTCTGGGGCTAATGGGGCAGGGAGGTGTGTGTGTTTGTGTGTGTGTGTGTGGTGTGCGGGGGGTGTCATAAGGGAGTGGATGCAGAATAGTCTAGTAATAGATTAGGGGATGGTCACCAGGTGGTCACTGATGTGAGTAGCTGGTCGTGATCAGAAGATGGTGGCTGAATATCTGTGTGTTTGGTGGATGGTCAGAATTTGAAGAGATCTGCTCTCTGGCCCCCATGGCTCGCTGGTCCAAAAATCGTCATCATCACCATCAGTCTCTCCACCCTAGGGCGTTTGGGGCACCCCTTGAATAAGCAGTCCTCTTCTGTCTTCTACCGCGGTCTGGGATTCGCCATGGGTCAGGCCTGCCCGTTCCTGGATGTCCCCCCACCACTTCCTGTGTCTACCCCTCCTTCGGTGTCCTGGCACAGGGCCTTCAAAGTGCTTCGTGCAAGGCGGGATGGTCCAAAGATGTGACCACACCATTTCGGTTTTTGTGTCTTGATTGTTATCAGCATCTTTGATATTTTAGTGCATTTTATTTGATATAGGTTGATATCATTAGTGTGCGCATTATTTTCACTCTCAAACTCTCCTACAGTTTGACAGTGAAAACAAAACTTGTTTCTTCTTCACGGCCGCCTCGGAATCTGGTTAAAACTCTTTCAGGTTTGGATGGATTGTAGATAGTGTTACCTGTCTGCGAGTTCCATCCCTCTTGCCAGAGGTCTTTGACATACGCCTTGGTTTGGGGTTTCAGATTAGTATGAGGGGAAGACAATCTGCTCAGGTCTTTCTTTGTGTGCACTCTTGGCAAGTTCATCAACCACTTCGTTGCCTCGAATACCAACATGGCTGGGAAATCAACCAGAAGGTATGTTACATCCATGTTTATGGAGGTGTACAGTTCAATTATTTCAGCAGTTGAGGGTGCTTGAGGTTACAGCCGGCAATGGCCTCCAATGTAGAAAGGGAGTCTAACAAAATGAGGAAATCTTTATGTTTGGATTTAGAAAAACCATTTCAAGAGCCAGGATCAAGGCTGTCAATTCAGCAGTGCAGATGAAGCTGTCAGTGGGAATGTGTTTAGAACATCTGTGAGATGGACTTGTCGCACAATACACAGCAGAGGCACCCCCCTCCTCAGATTTGGAACCGTCGGTGAAAATTCTTGTGAAGGATGGAAACTTTGAACACAGTTCGGCGGAACAGGACTTGTATGCCAAGGAGCTAGTGGAATCTTTATGATACGACGCTGAATCGAACAGTATCTATGGAGTAAAGAAACTGAAATAAATCACACACCATTCCAAAGTCTATATCTGTATTGTTCAAATGGGGAAAAATACAGCAATGTATGTGAAGATGACAGCAGATAGCAAATGGTAGTAATGCAAGGCCTAGGTATGGTCTGAAAAGACACCATAGAAAAGGAAAAGAAACCAGCGCACCACAAATCCACATATATCGGTATAGAACAGTGATTATTCAGCTGTAGAACGCCGGAATCGTAATCCTAGTGACTTACGGCTGCGGGTTCGAATCTTCGCAGGCCGTTTCGGTACCAGGGGATTTTTTCACTCGTAGTTGACATCGTATTTGACTCCATTTCCCGGAAAATTCTTCAATCCGACTATAAACCGAGATTCCGTTTGTGAAATCACGCGTAACATCTCGCACAACTATCGGAAGAGAATGGCTATGTGACTGTTGGTATGGATGACATTATACATTTAGAATGCATACTCCGAGAATAATCGAAAGATCGTGGAAAAAAGTGATACTCCATTGAATGACACGATCGCGTCGCTGACCAAAGGAATTGGATGTTGGCGCTACATTCAGTCGTTGAACGTGTCATTCAGTCGAGCATGAGTCACATTTAATGGAGAGAGAGAGAGAGAGAGAGAGAGAGAGAGAGAGAGAGAGAGAGTATGTGTACGTGCGTGCGTGTATACGTGCGTTCGTCGTGCGTGTGTGTGTGTGTGTGTGTGTGTGTGTGTGTATGTGTGTGTGCGTGCGTGCGTGTGTGCGTGCGTGCGTGTGTGTGTGTGTGTGTGTGTGTGTGTGTGTGCTTGCTGGTGTACTGTCTTGAAACGCTTTAAACTGCATGCTCAGTTACACATACATCTATACGATTTTCAAACAATGATTTTCAATTTTTAAGTATTTTGAGCACCTATGTCAGATCTTTAGGGATACGATTATTTTGTTTCCCCCCCCCCCCCCCCCCCTTTTATGAATGACGTGTGGTAGAAATGACTGCCAAGAAAAGAAACTGAATCACCGACTGTGTCACAGACCAGGAAATGACGTAGTGGGTGGTGCAGCCATCATCGTATAGTTACGTCATCATTTTCTACAGTTCTTAAAGCCGTTCACACGTAAAACAAGACTATTTGACAATTTGTCACGAACGTTTTATTATCAGTATAGAGAGTATTTAACGTCTATTCTTGGTTAGACGCCGAGCTTTAAATGTTTTACACTCCATACTCTCGTTTCCACAACAGGTTGTCAGGTTTTCTACATGTTTTACAGTGTTGACAGCATTTTCAACGATGTAAAATCACTAACTGTGGTGATTACCTGTATCTGTATCATTGTTTAAGCACAATGGAACACGATCAGCTACGTGTTCGCTCTCTAAAAATGGTATGAAATGTTTGTGGAGTAAGCATCATGTTACGTGAAGCCTGAAAATATTACATATTCATACATCAGTGAACACTACAACTGAATATATGGAACATGTACGCGTATCACTTTAACGTCTGAATAAGGAGAGAATCGATATACCCCACCCCACCCCCACCCCCATGCTCAAAAGCCCCCTCCCCTTCCATACCTAAAGTGTTTACCCTACACTTCAAAGGATGGCTTAGTGTGACATAACTATCCAGTGTTTTAACTGTTCCTAGTATCGTAACTACTTCTCAGACACACAAACACATGCACACACACACAGTGCAACTCACCCTTCAGTAGCTGGGATGGCGGGTGGTGGTCAGACTGCGACACGCTCTGTCCAGGCCTTTCGCCCGTATCAGAGGGTCAAGCAGTTAATGGTCAGGCAATTGGCAGGGCACAGAGACTGGTGTCAATCCGCGCCCGGGTCTTCAGTTGGTGTGTAGTCTTGGGTCGACGCCTCACGTTGCTCGCTGCTGGGCGTAGGACGGGCGTCGACTCAGGTACGGTGTAGAGACCCGTGGAAGACTTGGTGCGCTGTCGGGAGCTCCGCGCTCGAGGTCTCGGCTCGCCGGGGGTTACAAGCCGAATGCTCGTCCTCTCGTCGTCACCCTGTCGTCTGCTGATAAGTGAGCTCTGCTCATGCGAGGTGCACCTTCCGGTTCCGGTTGTGAACCGGGTGCATATGCGCACTGCGTGCGTCACTACACTCCCCCCGACTTTATGAAAAAGCTTTAGCGAGTGTAGTTCCCTCACAAGAGCCCAGGTCTGGCTGGCATCCGCATGTCTCTAACAGCTGAAGAGACGCAGAGCGTTGTCGGCAGTCAGTCCCAATAGCTCCTCCACGGGCACGACAGCATCGGTGCAACACACTCGGCCACCTGGAAGAGCTGGTTGGGTGCAGACCACTGGGCCTTTCTGGGGTGGAAATATGGAGCATCTGTCTCCAGCAGGATATGGTCCCGGTCCATCCCACCTAGTGCTTTGGCCTGGTCCTGGTTAAAGGACCTGGCCAGCCGGGTGAAGCCAAAATGGACGTTGGGGAAGCCTCTCCCCACCGGTCACGGACGTTCTCGTCCCCCGAGAAGCAGTGCACATATACACGCTGCTCCCGGGGCACTCCTTCCGGACCAGGCATAGCGTTTGGAGGTAAGCTTCCGCTCCATCGTCTCCGGACATCCCTCGGCAATGCAGCACGAGAACATGGTGGGGTGAAACCAAGGGCAGAATCCTGCGGAGATTCACAGCTTGACGGGACCAGGTCTCAATTGGTATGCTGTGGTCGAGTCCAATCTCGCCCACAGCAGCCACCCGTGGCGATGAGACAAGTTCCCGCAGCTTTTGAAAAGGGCTTGCTCCACATCTCGACCAGCCAGTTCTGCACAATGCTTCGGATGCAGCCCAACCGCTACCACCATATCCTCAGGGTACTGGGCGAGATCCTCGGAGGAGGGTAGGAGACGGGATCACAGAAGGAGGCACAAGTTCCCACCAACCGGACCCGTTTTTTCCATCCTCACAGGGTCCCATCCAGCACAGCCTGTAGGTTGGAGTCCAGCGGGAGCCGCATTGTCCGGATAGTTCTATCCAGGTGGAAATGCGCATCAAATGCCCGCGGAACTGGGTATCGGGTATCATGGCTGCTTGGGCAGGCTCAAAGGCCTCGGGCGCTGGATAGTGTTCCCGCCAGTACTCGCTCTCCTGGTGGTCCATCCGCGCCACCAAAAGCAGCACCACCCTCCAATGGACCAACACGGCTGGCGATTCGGCCAGGTACAGCTGGAAGGTAGTCGGCACCGGCTCCCCAATGTGTTGACAAAAAGCTGTCATAGCTCTCTCGCTGCCATCCGAGATGCGTGCATCTTTCAGGGTGGACAGGAGACGCTGCATGTTGAGGAACCGAACCAAGTCCTCCCAGCGACCAGACGACATAATCAGCCAGTCCATGGCCTGCAACGCCTTCCTACGCCACTTCAGCACATTTTCTGAGGTTGGGGACAGCCGTTCGTCGAAGACTCCAGGGAGGTGATGCATGAAGCATGCACCTTCAGGGCCCCTACTGGCTCTTGGCAGCCCGGTACCATACACTCCCTCCCGAGACTCAACTGGGCGAGTGTGACTGGCTACAGGGGCGACCTCTCTCGGCTCGATTGAGGAAGGAGTGAAGGTGGCACTAGGAATAGCTTAGGCTTTTTAGCCTGTCTCCTCCTCCTCCTCCGGGACGAAACCGAGAGGTGCTCTCCTGCCTCCTCACTCGCAGTTCTCCAGAAAGTACGGGAGGTGAATGCAGGTCCACACTTTCTGTTAGGCCAGCTTTGGGAACTTTGCCTAGAGCCCCGCGATGTGTTGAGGCTGCCCGCTTGCGAGACGCTCTAGACTTCCGGAGGTCCCCGCTCTGGAATACCACTTCCTGGGAGGAGGCTGTACTTTTGGCCTCAACTCCCATGTCAGACCTTACCACTCCGGGCAGCTGCTCCACGGATGAGGAAGAGCTCCGGACAGCGCTTTCTGGTGTTTCCTGGGAAACAGTCTTCATGGGCGACCCCCGCGGGGGGAGAGCAACCCAGGAATACCTTCCCCAGTGTCCATTACGCTTAGTATGTCCGAATGCTCATACTCCCCACCCTGGGATGGCTTATCCCTCGTGGAGGCCCGTTCAATATGGCACTCCAAATTGGGGTCGGTCAGCAAGCGAATGTCAAGACGGCCCCCCCCCCCCCCCCCCCCCCAATTGTTCCGAGGCTGGTTTAGATTGCCCGGGCGGCCAGACCGCGAAGTGACAGGCGCCACATTTTCTGTGATCCACCGATCACTCCGCAGCTGGTATGTCTGCACCGCTCCGGCAACCTTCCTCAGCCACGTCTTTGAGAAAGGGTCATCCCGCTGCTTGGCGACAGCGACCATCCGAAGCAAGCATGTCTCACGCTCACTCTTGGACGCCTCCTTTGTAAGCCAAAGGTCCTGCACCAACCGATCAGCATGCGGGAACAGCCGACCTGCCGCTGAGAACTTATCAGCGCGCTCCAGGGCATTGGGTTTGCCGGTGGCCATCCTGAAACAGAACTCCTGACTAATAAGTTCACTGCCTGCAGGCTCTGCACTTGTACTTATCAATATCAAGTGCGTCAGTGGCGGTGACGTTAACACACGATCCATGGTACCACTCCTGGCAGTAGTCGCATTGGATCATGAAACGTCCACCCCACTGCTTCCTGCAGACGCAGTAAACTCCCTGATCCTCATCCTCCGGCACTTCTTCTTCTTCTTCCGGTGTGACTTGAACCGCTGAATCCATGCAGGCAGTTTCCGATCTCTGCACAGCATCAGCCGGTCATGGTTCGTCACGAAGACCGAGTTCCGGAGTTTGACTTGATACAGGTAAGCGGACAGCTTCCTCAAGATGACCCCCGACCTTTCCAGGGCGAACAGAGTTTCCTGCATTTTCCCTTCACAACTGCTGCAGTGTCCAAGAGATAGACAACATCACCTTCGGCATATGGTCTCAACAGGATCTTGAGATCATAATTTCTTTTCATGTTCCGAAGGGATGTCTTCAAATTCTCTCTTGCAGCTGTGTGGGCATCCTGCAAGGACTGGACCAAGTGGGACACGTACTCATCCTCACTCTCAAACCTCTGGCCGGGAACAGGGACATCAGCTGCGCTGGTGTGTTCACTTCCCTCCCCAACATCAACATGTTTGGAGTAAAACCAGTGTTCGGTTTACAGAGGACCGGATAGCGCCAGCTATCTGCTGCACGTGTTCGTCCCACTTGTTCTGTTCTGCGCTTTCCCCAGGAAGCAACGTATGGCATCCATCAACGTACGGTTGTACCGCTCCACCTGACCATTTCGACGCAGGACGATAGGCGTTGTTCGGGCCTTGTGATTTTGAAAGCTTGGCACAAAAGCCTCGAACAGCTTGCTTTCAAAATTGCGTCCCTGGTCTGAGAACAGCTGGAACGGGCAACCGAAACGTGAGAAGAAACTGTCCACCGCAGCTTTTGCTGTTGTCTCGGCCCTTTTGATGGGAAGAGGCACGCACTCAACCCATTGGTGAATTGGTCCACCATCATGAGCAGTGCTCATTTCCATGTGCTGTCCTGGGCAGGGGGCCAATGAGTCAATATGGACCCGTTCCATTGGGGCCCCTGCATGGTACTCCGTCAATGGGACTTTTCCATACCGCTTGTTCTTTTTTTTTGTTACGACTACAAACGTCACAGGACAGCACATAGGCCTCGACATCGCGAGCTAAAGTAAACCAAAAGAATTTCTCCTTCAGTCTAGCTTTAGTCCTCGCCACGCCTTGGTGTGCTGCTGATGGCAGGTCATGATGCCATTGTATTGCTTGTTCCTGGGAGGGAAGCGGGAACTACCAACTCCAAGTCCTTGGAATCCGGCTTGCGCCTGAACAGCAAGCCTTCCTTAAGCAGGAACATCTCTCTGTTCAGCCAATGGTACTTTGCACTTGGCGAAGCTGAGAAGAGTTCCCCTTCATCGGGTTTTGCCCCCCTTCGAAGGTATTGGAGGATCAGGTGTAAATCCTTATCTTTCCCCTGTGCTGTCCGGAGTTCCTGAACCGTAAACCCCCAGCACGAAGGGATCTCTGAGGTAGCCTCTTGTGCTAGTCGCACATTGCAGGTCCTCAGCTGCACCTGTCCATCCAGAACTCCTACCTCAAAGCTTACGCCATCAGTGCTGCCAATCTCAAAGTCCTTGAGACCGGCGAGACTTTCCTGCACTGCCTTTTCAGGCAGTGAGGCATTCTGGCTGTCCCGAGGACAGTAACTTTCAGTACTCGTACTGGTCAACCGCTCCTTGTAACCTTGAGACACCCGGGTTTTTTCACCCAAGGTGAAACCAAGGATTGGCCGATCAGACGAAGTACCCCGGCGTTCAGGATGTGTCAGAAAACTGGCAGGTGCATCCTTCGAGTGTGCCAGAAAACTGTCAGGCCCCTTTTCGAGCCAGAAAACTGTCAGGTTCACCCCGCGGGTGGACCAGAGAACTGGCAGGCACACTCTGCACCAGACTGGCAGGGATGTCCGGACATCCCAGAGAACTGGCAGACACAGAGCCCGAACGCCCTTCAGGTGCAACCCCCGTGTGCACCCGGGAACTGGCATGCGTTCCCCTCTTTGGGACCACACGAGATTGGGCAACTGTCATGCTTGCTGGCGCAGAGGCAAGCAAGAGTTTAGGAACGCGCAAGGAATTGTGCCCACTGTCATGCGCATCCCGTCTGTCAGAAGGAGGTACACGGCCATCATGACTGGAAAACCCCATGTACCCCTCCACAAAGGAGAAGTACACGGTCATGATGACTGGAAAACCCCATGGCACCCCTTCCGTGACTCCGCGAGAAAGGTCCCCCCACAGTAGCTACTGTAGGTCCATCCGGATGGGTCCCTTTTTCCTCGGGAGACAAAACTGTCAGGCTTTCTTCCGTCAGGCCCCGGGCTTCGTCCACAGCCTGAATGAACTCCCCCCACTGTTTGTCTGCTCTCCTGCAGTACTTACAACCCCCACAAGGCAGACTTTCAGGCCGAATGCCAGCCACGAAAGATTGACAAGGGGTCAAAGCATCAGGAATCCTTGACAGTGCATCAGCGTTCTGATGCTTTGCCCCGGCCCGATGTTTGATAATCATATGGAACTGGGAGAGTTCCTCCATCCATCGCGCCAACTGTCCCTGTGGGTGTTTAAAAAAATGCAGGAGCCATGTAAGACTGGAGTGGTCGGGTCCTGACGGTAAAAGTCCTACCTAGTAGGTAGTACTTGAACTGCCTTGTAAACCTCACGATACTCAACAGTTCCTTCCGGGTTGTACAGTACCTCCTCTGTTCGGGAGTGAGGGCGAAACTGCTGTATGCAATCACTCGCTCCACGCCTCCTTGAATCTGACTCAGAACCGCCCCGATCGCCAAATCACTAGCATCCGTATCCAATACAAATGGATCCGTGCTATTTGGCAATGCCAGGACAGGAGGTTCGGTCAACACTCTACAGAGGTTATCAAAGGAATACTGCTTTTCCTCATCCCAGAAGAACTTGTTCTTTCCTGTGAGGTATACAAAGGCTGCGCCAACGCTGCAAAATCTGGAATGAACATGCGATGGTAATTAGCGAAGCCAAGAAACCGTTCCCACATCTTTTGAAGATTTCGGAACAGGCCAGTCCCTCACAGTCTGAATGTCCCGGTCAGACATAGCAATTTGATTCTTGCTAACCATCCGACCTAGAACTCAACTTCAGGCTGGAAGAAAAGGCACTTCTTTGGCTTGAGCTTCAAACCATGCTGTCGAAACCTTTGCAGCGCCTCCCTCAAGTTCTGCAAATGATCTTCAAAGCTGTTCCCTAGCACCAAAATGTCGTCCAGGAAGCGAGCACAGTCTTCCATGTCAGACCTCTCAGGATAAGGTTCACCACGCGTGAAAATGTGGCTGGCACATTGGTGAGCCCAAATCCCATCCGAACATGTTCAAACAGACCGTACTTGGTCAAGAAGGCAGTTTTCTTCCTGTCAGCTTCTTTGACTCTCACTTGCCAGTACGCATTGTTGGCATCCAGCTTCGAAAACCATGTGCTCCCCAACAGAGTATCAAGACAGTCCTCCACCAGTGGTAATGGGAAAGTATCCTTGACTGTGACATCATTTAGGGCTCGGTAATCGATGCACCAGCGAACTGATCCGTCTTTCTTTCGGATGAGGACTGGCGCTGAGGCCCACTCTGACACTGACTCCTGAATGACACCAGCCTTAAGCATTTTTTGTAAATGCGCCTCCTCCTCTCCCTGCAAATACAGCAGGCGTATGACGCATTCTTTGCTTAATGGGCTTGGCATCACCAGTGTCAATTGAGTGCTCGATACCGGTAAAGTTCCCTAAATCGAACTCATCGGCAGCAAACACATCCTGATAATCACATAGGAGCTTTATCAACTCCACCTTCTGATTCTCTGTCAGGTGTGTGCTGGAGTCACTAGCCAATTTCTGCAGATGCTCGGGTACTTGGTCCTTCGAGGGTTGCTTATCCCCCACACGTACCGTTCTGCTGCAGCTTGCTTTCCCCCTTACCACCTGATCACAGTCTCTACTTTCAGAGGAAGAGTTCTGCTGTCCCGGATCCAGTATCTCCTGCACTTCAAATGCATTGGCTAACAGCTCCCCCTTCCTGACAGTATGGTACCTGTCACTGGGGTTTACCAGGCAAAGGATTGGACTGTCCCCGGACCGCCGCACTGTCCTCGGGATTAAGAGCTCAGAGCCCAACAAGGATTCAGTGTAGTAGTCCTGAAGGACTTTATCCAATCTGCCGGTTATCCTCATGACAGTGTTTGGGTGGTACCACAACTTTACGGGCAGCTGTAACCCTGGCTATGGTTGGCGGTCCCTGACCAAAACTCACGTCTAAAGGGATGACTTTCTTCCCCGATCAACAGAGTTTCAGCCCTCATGTCATGGATCGCCCCCCCAGTGATGCAGAAGATCATGTCCTAACAGCATCTCGTCAGCAATCGGAGCCACATACAGCCCCTCTCTGAAGGTTGCCTGGCCAATCTTCAGGGGTACAGGCGCGGTGACAAAACCCTTCAGAGTAGAACCCTGGTCAGCCATTGCATCACCACTTCCTTTAGCTTCCTCGGTTTCTTGGAAAGCCTATCAAACACGGAAGTGGCAACAATGGTGATTTCCGCTCCAGAGTCCACTCTGGCCTTAACTGGAATGTCACCCACCATGATGTGTACCCCGGAAGAGCCTGGACAAACCCGATTAATACGTATGATTTCAGGCTGTTGGCTGATTGCTTCCGATGAACTTTTCCCTGAATTGCCCCATGGGTGTTTGGACCAGTTGCAGTTTTGTCTGTCAAGGAACCCTGCAGACCACCAGAATTGCCAGGTTCTAACTTGGACTGCTCAGGCTTTCAGGTAGCCAAGTCTTTTGATTCAGCTGACCCTGGGGGAGTCAAAGAGCAACAACACGCCCTTGGGGTGGTGACCCTCCGGCCAACACTTTTAGGGAACTCAAACTTAAAAAATTCCTGGCCCTTGTGTATTTCCGGCTCAGAGGATCGGCCATCATCCCCAAGCCTTAGGCGTTTAAAGACTTTTTCTTGTCTCTTTTTTGCCCCTATTGCCCTCTGTTGCCTTCTTCTGCAGCCATTTTATAACGCTGGCAATCTTTCTTCAGGTGGCCCTTCTGCTGACAGAAGTAGCATTTCACCCGGGAGTCCTGGGTGGCGGTAGTTGGTTTTTTGGGAAAGAAGAAGTCTCTTTATTTTCCAACTTCGAGAGCTGCAGTGTAAGCCTATCTATGGCCTTCTGCAGTCTCTCAAATTCTTCCCTGGTGACAGGTGAAATTGGACCTACCCGTCCTACCCGAGGATCTTCCAGGGGCCTGCGCCTTTCTGTCGCCTACTGCTTGGGAGATGTGCTGGAACTGTTTGATTTTGTTCACAGCCTCCTCAATGGACTGGGGCTCCTCCATACAGACAAACTTTCCTGCCTCCTTATCCAAACTCCCTAGGCAGACTTTGTTAATGGCTTCCTCTCTGACATGCTTCTCAGGCAGATCATGGTATGCTGACGTTGCTAGCGTAAGCACCCTATCAGCCCAATCATCCAAGGACTCTCCTGTGTTCTGGTGGGCTTGTTGGAAGCGCATCCTGGCAGTCCCTACATATTCCTTCGCCCCAAACCGAGCTGCAAGCTTTCCCATCAACTGATGGTATGAAAACTCACTGCCCAGCCGGGTACATGTAGTGAAGAAATCCAGGGCTTTTCCTTCAAGACACCAACCTAGGTAGTCCCTACTCTCCATTTCTGACCAGCGGAGAACTACCCGGTAGCTATCAAATTCTGCTGGAAAGACTGCCAATTAGTCTTTCCATCAAAATGTAGATTTTTTGCAGCATCCTGGGGTCTCCTCTTGGTCAGAGATAGGGGCTACCGCAGGGTCCACTTCACTACCACCAGGTGAGAGAGGCACAAATTCCCCAGCCTGAGCTTCACCTCGGCGGTAGGGACGATAGTGCTGATTATCATCTGCCTGGGCATGCCTGTAGGTTTGACTGGGAGGAGAGGGAAGTCTCACCTGGGTCAACACCTGCCGTTGCCGCCGTCCATACCCATCGCCACTCCGCTCGTGATCCCACCAGCCCTGGTCGCCCCGGTCATAACTTCGGCTCCTTACATCTGCCAGTGACCTGGATCCAACCGGACTAGGGGACCCCCGTCGGGATCCAGATACCCGGTCACCCCCACAGCGCTCACGGGATCGGCTATCCGCAAGTCCTTTTCAAGGTGTAGATGCCCGGAACCTTTCGTGGATGCTTGCCGCGGGCGCAACAAGGCTCTCATATGACCCCACAGCTCCATGGCTACTGGCAACAGACGACAACCCGGAGGCGGACCGCTGGCTAGTACTTCTACCTCCATCCTCTGATCCAGAAACAGGGGTGTGTCTCTCCACCCAATTTTCCGTGCGCAGCTGTTCGGACTCTTGGACGGAAAAAACTCCGGTTTAATGTGTCACGAGTCAGACGGGGTTGGGACAAGGCCCTGGACACTTTACGGGGGTATCCGGGAACGGCTATGCTGGGTTCGGGGCGACTGGTCTGCCGGTCTCTTTCTTTACTGTGACTACACTAGTCGCCCACTGACCCTTCAGTATTTCCTCCCTGATCCCCAAAGTTAATGAGCGAGAGGAGGTCTTGACTCACTTCTCCGTGTAACACTGACATTAAAATCGGGTAAAGTTAGTCCTCCCTCCCTCTCTCTTATCCTCACTAACTGAGCAGCCCCTCTTAGGCCCTATCCCTGGCAGCATCTGACTGAGCTGCAACGCAGTGGCTAAGTTAATGTTCAAAGCCATTGGGGGAATGACTGTATAAACTAGGGTTTTTTTCACTCTAGTATTGGTTTTACCACCACCTTCCTATGCTAACTGCAGGGGTTAACACAATAAGCAACTGTATGCTGTTCTCTGTGCTAAATAATGCTTGGTGCTGAGCAGTAACACAATTTCGATAACTAGGTCAACACTAGGCTACAGTGGATGTATGCACAACTAAGCTATGGGTAATCCCACTTCTGACACCATTAAAGTGTTTACCCTACACTTCAAAGGATGGCTTAGTGTGACATAACTATCCAGTGTTTTAACTGTTCCTAGTATCGTAACTACTTCTCAGACACACAAAACACATGCACACACACACAGTGCAACTCACCCTTCAGTAGCTGGACGGCGGGTGGTGGTCAGACTGCGACACGCTCTGTCCAGGCCTTTCGCCCGTATCAGAGGGTCAAGCAGTTAATGGTGGGTGGGACCAGGAAAGGCTACGAAGGCCACGTCTGGTCCGTCAGGCAATTGGCAGGGCACAGAGACTGGTGTCAATCCGCGCCCGGGTCTTCAGTTGGGTGTGTAGTCTTGGGTCGACGCCTCACGTTGCTCGCTGCTGGCGTAGGACGGGCGTCGACTCAGGTACGGTGTAGAGACTCGTGGAAGACTTGGTGCGCTGTCGGGAGCTCCGCGCTCGAGGTCTCTCGGCTCGCCGGGGGTTACAAGCCGAATGCTCGTTCCTGTCGTCGTCACCCTGTCGTCTGCTGATAAGTGAGCTCTGCTCATGCGAGGTGCACCTTCCGGTTCCAGTTGTGAACCGGGTGCATATGCGCACTGCGTGCGTCACTACATTCCCATCGATACTCCCCTACTTAATATTCCTCCTGCTCAATACTCCCCATGCTCAATACTCCCCCTGCTTGTCGCTGCTCAATACTTCCCGTGCTCAGTACACCCTACCCACCACGTGTCCAGTACTCCCCCCCCCCTCGATACTCCCAGGGTCCCCACAACAGAAATCGGTTCTTGTTCTGAGAAAGAGGGTTTGAGAGGAAATCTTTCCCATACCACATCTGAGAACCACAGGCTGGCGCGCACAAACAAACACACATGCCACAGGCAAACAGAGGGGGTATTGAACAGGTAGGGTATCGAACAGAGGGAGTATCAGGCAGGGGGAGTACCGAGATGGGGGTGTATTGGGCCAGGGATCTATCGATACGGGGAAACATCGAGCTGGTCCCATCGAAAATGTCATCTTGTTTGACTGGTCAAACACTTCTGTCAGCTGAGGTTGTTTGTACATGCAGTCAAATTGCAGCGACTTTATGTTAGTACCTTCATTTGTGGAAGCATCGCTTTGTGGCTCACCGAGATAAAGCCCCCCTCCCCCACCCCCTCCCCTAAATCTCTGAAGCTGTATTTTGTGAGAGCAAAGAAGCACATTGGCCAAATAAGCTAAATGCTGTTTCCAGTTAGATTCGTTAAATCAGTTGAAACTCTGTGAGCAAGTGTGTGTGTGTGTGTGTGTGTGTGTGTGTGTGTGTCCATGTCCTTGTTTTGGGGGTTCAATCAGAGTGGGTCTGTGACTTCTTTAAATTTCGTATTCTGCAAGCAATTCTGCAAACTCTTTGACCGAGAGAAAAGAAAAGAAAACACACGTCCCTGCTTTTTTTTTTTTTTTTTTTTTTTTTTACTTTTTTGTTTCTAAAATACGGGGTCTGCCCAACTCATAGTCTCTTCAAAATAGGGCCCTATGCTTTTTTCAGAAATCAAAATCAGCCCTCAAAACATCTGCCTCAAAAAGATCGTGTTGATTCTAACTGAGCAATCTTTGCAAACGTCAGTTACCATAGCTGCAGGCGAAAACTGAACCAAGAGATTTATACGTGAGTCACTTTCATCTGGGCCGATGAACAGCTGAAAAAGAAAATGACTAAACACTCTGTAGGATAAATAGAATGTCACAGCACACGAGGTTATGCCGCCTGATATCAATCATTTACTACCACATCCTTCACAAACACATCCCACCCCATTCCCGTCTCTGCCTTCCCCACCACCTCATATTCTCTCCACACCAATTAATGAGAGTGTGAATACACAGGTTTTGGCCCCATCCTTTAAATGTGTGTTTTTATGCTTGTGTGTGTGTGTGTGTGTGTGTGTGTGTGTGTGTGTGTGTGTGTGTGTGTGTGTGTGTGTTTTGATGTGTGTGTGTGTGTGTGTGTGTGTGTGTGTGTGTGTGTGTGTGTGTTAGTTATTGTGTGTGACGTTCTCAGTGTATTTTTCTCTGTGTGTGTGTGTGTGTGTGTGTGTGTGTGTGGGTGTGTGTGTGTGTGTGTGTGCGTATGTGCAGACATTAGTGCGTGCGTGCGTGCATGACATGGGCTTTCTCTCCAGAGCTATACTATTGCAAGTGCGTATGATTACATATGTATGTGTGGGTCTCTCTCTCTCTCTCTCTCTCTCTCTCTCTCTCCTCTCTCTCTTCTCTCTCTCTCTCTCTCTCTCTCTCTGTCTCTCTCTCTCCCTGTATGTGTGTTGTGTTTGCGCGCATATGCGCCAACGCGCGCGTACACTAGCTATACTAGAGCGCGTGCGTATGTTAGATTGTAATGTCTCTGGGTCTCTTCTCTCCTCCTCTCTCCCCATTCTCCTTCTCTCATGCTCTCTCTCTCGCTCTTCTCCCTCTCGCTCTGGTTGTGTGTGTGTGGTGTGTGTGTGTGTTTGTGTGTGTGGTGTGGTGTGTCTTTTGAGAGAGAGAGAGAGAGAGAGAGAGAGATAGTGTGTGTGTGTGTGTGTGTGTGTGTGGTGTGGTGTGTGGGTGTGTGTGTGGTGTGTGTGTGCACGCGAGCGCGAGGGCGCGCATTTTGATAGCGGGGATGATACCAGTCCAATGTAACAAATCATACTTCGTTAGCCATTTCCCCCCCCCCCCCCCCCCCCCCCCCCCCTTAATGTCCATCTTTGTATGAAAAGGCACAAACAATAACGCACACAATTGTAACACATGCATACACATAAAAATACACATACACGCACACCACGCAAACACACACACACAACACACACACACACACACACACACACACACACACACACACACACGCACACACAAACGCAAACATAAGCACACAAACACAAGTACACACACACCACACACGACACACACAACAGCAACACACACACACACAAAACACGCTTGCGCAGGATCACACACAGAACAACACACACACACACAACAACACACACACGCACGCACAAACAGCGCACCACACGCACGGCATATCGGCACGCAACTAGCCACACGCAACCGCACGCAACGCACGCACGCTCACACACCACACAGGCACACACACACAACACACACACGCACGACAACCACACCAAACACACACACAACACACAACACCACACACACATACACAAAAGCCAACACAACAATCCACACACACACAACACACTACCACAACACACACACACGCCAAACACAAACACGCACAAACGCACGCACAAGACACAACACACATCAGATCACCGAACGCTAAACGCAAATCACAAAACACATGCACACAACACACAACACACATCCTCAGCAACACGAATAGGCAATGACTAGCTTACACGCACGTACACACACAACAACAGCAATATACGCACGACACTCAAACCCACGCCATAAAACATCAAAACACACACAAACACCAGAACAGAGACCAACGAACTACCAGCAGGACAGACAGGACTCATGGTACTACGACACACTCAGAGCACCTCACACACAAACACACTAGGTACAGAACAATGGTCACAAATGAAACGCATTGACACCCAACCGCGCACGCCCCGGTACTCAAAAATATCATAAAGCAACGCAGATCACTGACGTCATACACACATGCACACCACGCGACACACTACAGCGACAGCGACGCAACGCACACAGAGGCAGACTCTGGTCCAGGGATAAAATGAAGTCGACATTGTCAAAACACGCTGGTACGCCCCGGGTAACTGACGATTGTCCATGTGTCTACGGTGTTGTCTGCGTTCTAACACAACCCCAAACCGCAATTCACGTTTCTCATAAGCATGTTAATACCTGACTGTGGCATGGCACAGACTGGGAGTGTTCAGAGGTGAGAGTTTGGCTTGTGCTCTCTCAGGTGCGGGTTTAAGTGAGGGGTATGGCGCAGCTTAATCACAAAAGAAGTCACATCGTCATTGTCAATGCCCGACACGATTTCTGTCCTTGCCATTTGAAGGCTCAAGATCATTCCTCCATAAGCTATCACCGAGTCTCTTCTAACTCAAGCAACTGTATGAATGCACCTTGACCGTGGGGTGTCCCACTTTCTTCCTATCTGTTGTCTCCTCGTGATCTGTGTGAGATTTCTCTCCCTCTCTCTCTCCTACTCTCACTCTTGACCCACCTACCACTCTCACTCTCTACTCTCTACTCTCAGTCTCTCTCGACAGGCTATCACTGGCTCTCTGGCTCAGCGCCTACATATGAACCAGACAGTTTCCTTATGCACACCTAAATGTCCAGGTTTCACAAACCCTACAATAATCGTCCATATTAAATCTGGACAGCCTAGCTCTAGGCAACTTTTAGGACAGTGAAAACACACTAGACCTTGAGACGAAAAGGACATCTCATACTTTCCCAGAATACAGAACCACCCCAGTTGTACACCTTCACTATCAGTATTCAATCACCATACTCTTCCTCTTTCTTCACCTTTCCTGCTCCTTTCCCCTCCCCCTCCCTCCCCTATTCATGTCCTTGGACAATGCTATTCCGGCTCGAGCACTCTCTTATATGGATCTCTCTAAAATCAGAACTAATACCGTGTGAGATCGCTACCGAACTGAGACAATCTTCCCTACTCGAGTCTACTCGGAGCTCCTTACTCGCTCACTCATGGTATTCCCAGTTCTTAAACACACTTGCCTCAAACTCCTCTTTAGCTCCCTCCACTGGTGGGGTGTTCCCATGTAGAGTCCACTATGAAATCAGGACCTGGTCCTCACGTCCATGCCATCCGCAAACTGTCTCATCTCATGTGCCGTCAGCACGCGTCCACACCCCTAGCTGCCCCTCGCCTGTCCTCTCAGCCTGCCATCACAACTCGTCACTCACCATGTGGGTCCTCGCTCATCACAAGCACTAATATTAATCTTGAGGCCAAGAGCTCGCTCTAGCAAACTTTTGAGTTGATTTTGAAAACAGCACTAGTTTCAGACGAAAGGACAATCTCATCAACTAGGAGCAGAATAGATTGCCCCACAGTGTCTAACATGAAGTATGCATCATACTTTCCCCTTTCAGTAACATTGATTGCTAATTCATTAAGGAACACAGAAAATATTTTTTTAAAAATCCAAGAACATCGTCATATTTTATACCGGCTGAACTATGAATAACTCGGTCAATATTCTCCACATCTTACACTTGCCTTAACGTCTCTTAGTGTCTCTCACTATGCCATCAGCACTGTCACTCACTATGCCATCAGCACTGTCTCACACCATGCCATCAGCACTGTCTCACACCATGCCATCAGCACTGTCTCACACCATGCCATCAGCACTGTCACTCACCATGCCATCCGCACTGTCACTCACCATGCCATCAGCACTATCACTCACTGTGCCATCAGCACTGTGTCACTCACCATGCCATCAGCACTGTCACTCACCATGCCATCCGCACTGTCACTCACCATGCCATCAGCAATGTTTCACACCATGCCATCAGCACTGTCACTCACCATGCCATCAGCAATGTCTCTCACCATGCCATCAGCACTGTCATTCACCATGCCATCAGCACTGTCACTCACTATGCCATCAGCACTGTCACTCACTGTGCCATCAGCACTGTCACTCACTATGACATCGGCACTGTCACTCACTGTGCCTTCAGCACTGTCACTCACTGTGCCATCAGCACTCTCACTCACTATGCCATCAGCACTGTCACTCACCATGCCATCAGCACTGTCACTCACCATGCCATCAGCACTGTCACTCACTATGCCATCAGCAAATGTCTCACACCATGCCATCAGCACTGTCACTCACTGTGCCATCAGCACTGTCACTCACTATGACATCAGCACTGTCACTCACCATGCCATCAGCACTGTCACTCACTATGCCATCAGCAATGTCTCACACTATGCCATCAGCACTGTCACTCACTATGCCATCAGCAATGTCTCACACCATGCCATCAGCACTGTCACTCACTGTGCCATCAGCACTGTCACTCATTATGACATCAGCATTGTCACTCACTGTGCCATCAGCACTGTCACTCACTATGACATCAGCACTGTCACTCACCATGCCATCAGCACTGTCACTCACTATGCCATCAGCACTGTCACTCACTATGCCATCAGCAATGTCTCACACCATGCCATCAGCACTGTCACTCACTGTGCCATCAGCACTGTCACTCACTATGACATCAGCACTCTCACACACCATGCCATCAGCACTGTCACTCACTATGCCATCAGCACCATCAGTCTTCAGGACGATCTGTGGCTTCTTCTTTGTCCCTGTCTACGTAGGCTGAGGCAGCGTTGTGCCACAAGGCAGGTGGTTGTAAGTAGACCCGGCTGCGCCATGCCGGAGGCAGGGGAGAATGGACAGGCTTGAGCTTCAGAGGACATTGGACACACGACACCTTTTGTCCATAACCTCCTTCAGACGCAGACATAACGAGTATGTTGACCTCCATTAATTGTGCAGGCTTTCAGATTCAATGAAATAAACTGCGAATTCAGTTACATTGAAAAGAGTTTAAAGGACACAGGAATCAGTTCGCTGTCTCACATAGAGGTGTGTGTAAACGGAAGAAAAAAAAACAACAGAAGAAACACACCCTCGCCCCCCACCAAAAACAAAAAGGAAGAAAAGAGAAGAAAGGGGAAAGGAAAGAAGTTAACATGAAGGAGGAGGAGGGGGGGGGGGGGGGGGGGGGGGGGGGGGGGGGACGAGGAAGAGGAATAAAGGAAGGAGGAGGAGGAGGAAAGTCTGATGGAGTTATAAGGCAGGTGAAGGGGGTTAGATCAATATCACAGAATGATGCTACCGCTCCTAATCACTTTCCGGTTGCAGCACAACCTCGGGATCAACTCGGGATATTGATCAACAAGCGCTGCCAAATAAACAGTGCCAGCTAATGAGAGACAGGAGGAGTGTACCGGCCCCAATATGTTGTTTCCACATTACCTTCCCCTCTTTTTCCTTGGCCTCTTCGATATCGACGTTTCTACTCTCCTCCGCCTCCTAACTCTCTCTCTCTCTCTCTCTGTGTCTCTGTCTCGTTCACACACACACACACACACACACACACACACACACACACACACACACACACACACACACACGCACACACGCACACGCACAAACACACACACACACACACTCTCTCTCTCTCTCTCTCTCTCTCTCTCTCACTGACTGACTGAAACCATTTACTGTCAGATTAACATAGTGTTGTACTGACAAAACACTATGTTAATCTGACAGTAAATGGTCAGATAAATGGTTCCATAGTGAGATGGCATAGTGTCACACACACACACACACACACACACACACACACACACACACACACACACACACACACACACACACACACGCACGCACGCACGCACGCACGAGCGCACACATACACACACACACACACAAAACACATACACACACACGCGCGTGCGCGGGCGCGTATGCACACACACACATGTACGCACGGAGAGAGAGAGAGAGAGAGAGAGAGAGAGAGAGAGAGAGAGAGAGAGAGAGAGAGAGAGAGCAGTAGAGCAGTAGCAGGAGGAAGGAGAGAGGGTCGGAGGACAGAGGAAGGAATGCTGACACGCGTTATTCATGTTATATGACGATAGAGAGGGAGCGAAGGTAGAGACAGAGAATGCTGACACGCGTTATTCATGTTATATGATGATAGAGAGGGAGCGAAGGTAGAGACAGAGAATGTTGACACGCGTTATTCATGTTATATGACGATAGAGAGGGAGCGAAGGCAGAGACAGAGAATGTTGACACGCGTTTATTCATGCTATATGACGATAGATAGAGAGGGAGCGAAGGCAGAGACAGAGAATGTTGACACGCGTTATTCATGCTATATGACGATAGAGAGGGAGCGAAGGCAGAGACAGAGAATGTTGACACGCGTTATTCATGTTATATGACGATAGAGAGGGAGCGAAGGCAGAGGCAGAGAATGTTGACACGCGTTATTCATGTTATATGACGATAGAGAGGGAGCGAAGGCAGGCAGGCAGAGAATGTTGACACGCGTTATTCATGTTATATGACGATTGAGAGGGAGCGAAGGCAGAGGCAGAGAATGTTGACACGCGTTATTCATGCTATATGACGATAGAGAGGGAGCGAAGGTAGAGACAGAGAACGTTGACACGCGTTATTCATGTTATATGACGATAGAGAGGGAGCGAAGGTAGAGACAGAGAATGTTGACACGCGTTATTCATGTTTTATGATGATAGAGGGGGAGCGAAGGTAGAGACAGAGAATGTTGACACGCGTTATTCATGTTATATGACGATAGAGAGGGAGCGAAGGTAGAGACAGAGAATGTTGACACGCGTTATTCATGTTATATGACGATAGAGAGGGAGCGAAGGTAGAGACAGAGAATGTTGACACGCGTTATTCATGTTATATGACGATAGAGAGGGAGCGAAGGTAGAGACAGAGAATGTTGACACGCGTTATTCATGTTATATGACGATAGAGAGGGAGCGAAGGTAGAGACAGAGAATGTTGACACGCGTTATTCATGTTATATGATGATAGAGAGGGCGTGAAAGCAGAGACAGAGAATGTTGACACGCGTTATTCATGTTTTATGATGATAGAGAGGGAGCGAAGGCAGAGACAGAGACAGACAAGTTGACACAACAATCTACAAATATATTTTCTACACTCAGGAATTCGATCAATTTCAACGAGCTGTCGACGATCTGCCAGGGAAAGATGTCATAACTTTCATCACCTCATTTTATATTTGGGACTCAATAGGCTTATTTGTATCAGAAGAAAGTGGTTGATAACATCAGACGCTTTAGTAAAGTCTGTAAAAACGAATTATATTTATGTCAATACTGTCTACATTTGAAAGAGGTCTACAATACGCTGCATGAGAGAGAAAGGGCAAGTAAGATTTCACAAAAAGCCAACTCATTTTCGTGAATGATACTGAGATATGTAAGATAAAAATGTAGGTTTGTTTGAAAATGGTTTCAGGCGGCATTGATCAAGGGCATAATACAGTACAGTATGTAACCCCTCCTCTTTCTAAATTTACTTCATAATACAGAGTTTAACAGATTGACAAGAAACCCCTATATTCATTAATTCATTTTTACAAAAATATAACTTTAGCTTGTTTAACTTTGGGAAGAATATGGCACATAACTATGCACAAATTATAAGCATTCGTTATAGCAATGTTTAGAGCCTCACGATTTATTTAATCTGTATTTAGTCTCTGTATGTTTCACACGTGGAACGCCAGTGATGTCTTCATTTATGGATACTGGTGATACAGAGTAAATTGTGAAAATGGCTTTAAATGACAGCCTTGTCTGATGCTTGCAGATTAATTTCGTTTGTTCTACCATGCACAGTTTTGTAGTTTAGTGACGTTCGAAAATGAAAGTTTAAATCGGCTGTGGTATTGCTCTATTGTATTCTGAACTCTACAATTTAAGGTACCGAGAGTAAGGAGATTAACTGTTTGCAAAATAAATTTTGAATCTTTCGAAAAGATACGAAATCTCAGTCTGGTGTATTTTGATTCCTGACGTTTGCTTCAATTCTTTGCTGTCTGAATTATTTGTATTACTTGATTTCAGTAAAATTAGTTCCGTTTTCTGTCTTTGGTTCTGTGTTTGCTTTGTCACTTAGAGGTTTAGTTATGCATTTTTCTTTGTAAAAAAAAGAAGCGTGTCTGTTATCTACTGAACTGAACATATTTATCCAAAAGTTAACATTATCAAGGTTTTTAATCCAATAAATCTAAAACATTTATATGAAAATTCTACTGGTATTTACACAGGGGAATCTTCAGATCTGCTGCACGTACAGGCCTGGAAAAAAAAAGTGTGCATGATCCTTGGTATGGACCTTAAGTCGTAATTGAACTTTCCAATCGTGAACACTCTTTGGAATGGAATCATTTTGCATTGATCAACTTTTCTGATCACTGTGCTACTGAGGATGACATGTTGGTAAGACCGGACCCGTTCACTGCGCACACCACATGGCAGCAAACTGCACACCACAAAATAACGCGCTAAAGCTTGCTCAAGGTGTCCGAAATGCTTGAAAGGTGACGTCAGTCAATGGGAAGTTCGTGTATTTGAAGACAGTAAATGATGCCATCAGTGGATATAAGAAGGGGGGAAAAAAGTAAAATCGTTGGTGTGTTTGTTTTTTTCTTTTTTCTTTTTTTGTCAGTTATCAGTTTAAATGAATATAAAATGTTGGAACAAAGTAATGCTAAGCCTCAAAACGCCGACATGGATTATAAAGTGATTTGGTGCTAATTGTGGCGTGTGACCAGCAGTAAAATTACACACCGCCTCAAGATGGCGTCGGCCGCGCTATTTCTTGCTCATGCGGATTTTAGCCCTGACACGCGTGCACGTGCTCTCTGAAAGAAAAAAAGGGGGTCAAAGTGATAGTGGGGAGGTGGAGGGTGCCGTACTTTGAGACTGTTCAGACAGATTGCACGTGCCGTTGATCGGCACGTGACATTAATTCGTATGGTCTTGCGATTACAGTTTCGGTCCTACGTTCAAGTGAGAAGTTAGATGAATTCTTAAGTAAAAATAAGCCAGACTTACCACTTTTGGGAAGGAGACTGATTATGAAGAATGGGTAAGATTCCTGCGTGGCATTCCTGTGCTTGATTCATCCAAGGTTTGGGGAGAAAGAAGATGATAACAAAGTTTCTGGAGGTTCCAACAAGAACTTTTTTGTTCTTGTTGTTGTTGGAGGCAAGGGCCAGTGAAAATTCTGGTGGTTCCATCTCCAGGTTTTTGGTAGGAGGAAGGGGATAGTGAAAATTCTGGTGGCTCCATCAACTATTCAGAAGACGTTACTATTTGGGGCGCTTGGGGAAAGATAAGGCCTGAATGTAATTAAAAAGACACCACCACCACCACCACCACCACCACCACCACCAACACCACACCCATTTTTTTTTCACCTCAGATAATTAAAGACACCATTTAAATTGTTTGCATTGAATATGAAGTGGATCATAAAGGGAAAGAAAGCTGGACAAAGAAATCAGATTGTCGAAACTTCGTCTCTCTTTTCCGTTTCTGTGTTTTATTTACATTCACACATGTTCTATACAGCCCAGTTGCTCTGCAGACTCCGCTTCAGGCAGTGGCAGCTCGGGTTACTCTCCACAAAAACAATTACTATCTGTAGTCTGTGTCTGTCTCCAAATATCTGTGTCACCAAACGGGACCTCATTTCACTCTTGGAGCAGCTTCCTAGACCCTTCCTGCTGTTGGACGATCTGAATGGTCACTCTCCTCTATGGGGTAGTGAGAGATCTTCACCAAGGGGTCTGCTTTTAGAGGAAGTGTTTTCGGAGCTTGATCTGTGTGTCTTGAATGGGAAATCCCCAACTTACTTTCACTCCACTAATGGCACCACATCTTGTCTGGATCTTTCTGTCTGTGACCCATCTTTGTTTCTGGATTTTGTTTGGGAGGTTGATGAGGACCTGCATGGTAGTGACCACTTTCCTGTGTTGCTTCGGTATACGAATGCAGAGAGTGAGTTCTTAACTGAACGCATCAGTTTCAACAAAGCAGATTGGGACCTCTTTGCCACTAGGTTTCTTAAGGATCTGGAAGCAGACAAGATCCTCCAAAGTGAAGATCCGGCAGGAAATCTTTCAGATCTCAAACTGAATTGCGCAAAGTCAACAATTTCCACATCTTCCAAGAAGCCCCTAATACCAAAAGTTCCTTGGTTCAACTTTGAATGCAAGGAGATTAACAAAGCCCGCAGAAAAGCTCTCCTGCAGACCATCGATGCCCAACGTCTGAGCGCATCAGAAACTGAGGGCCAAATCCAGACACATTTATAAAACCAGTAAATGTTTATCGTGGAAACAATTTTGCTTAAGTCTCACATCCAAAACATCGAAGAAAAAAGTGTGGAAAATCATCAAGAAAATTAAAGGGAAAAACACCTGCCCCACTGTGAACCACCTTAAGTTTTCCGACTCTTTAATAACAGTGAAAAAAGCGGTTGCCAATCTGCTTGCTTCAACTATTGAAAGGAATTCCTCGTCTTCTAACAAATCAGCCAGTTGGTCAAATACAAAGCCCTCGAAGAAAAATCACCGTGCAAACTTTTTGTCAGACAACATGGAAGACTACAATCTTCCTTCACTTTAACGAAATGAAATCCGCCGTACTTTCCTGCAGCGATTCCTCACCAGGTATAGATGAAATCCAGTATACACTTTTGAAATATCTTCCGCAAAAAGGTCTGAACATCCTGCTACATATATACAACCATGTATGGACTACTGGATTCTTTCCACCTTCTTGGCGAAAAACCCTCATCATTCCTATTCCCAAACCTAGAAAAGATCTTTCTAACTCATCAAACTAACGGCCGATAGCTTTGACCAGCTATGTCTGCAAACTGATGGAAAATGGTCAATGCTAGACTGTTGTGGAAACTCGAAACCGACGGCCTTCTGGCGAAAGAACAGTGTGGTTTCGGCAAACATCGAACTACAGTTGACCATTTGATCTGTCTGGAATCTACGCTTCGGAACGCCTTTCTAAACAACAACACGCAGTGGCTATTTTCTTCGACTTGGAGAAGGCCTACGATTCCACCTGGAAGTCTGGGATACTTCATGATCTCCATGATCTTGGTTTTCGGGGTCATCTTCCACTTTTTATTCACAACGTTTTGGCAGCAGAACGAAGTGGTTAGCGTCGCGGACTCCCGGCTGGGAGGTCGTGGGTTCGAATCCCATCAGAAGTCATGTGGGTTTTTCTGCCCCGACCGGGCTCCTACCCAGAGTTGAGTTTGCTGCGGACTCAGTTGGGAAGACTGGGACCACACAGTCGAGTTTCATCCACTTAATGGATGCGTTTCTGAGAGTGTTGCTCAAATTACCTGACCAACACTGCAGGTGTCTGTATCTCTCGGGCCTGGTTGACGCCGGGATATATTATGAGAGGAAGCGTAGAGTACAGCCCTGTCATGTAGTCTCAGACCGAAATGGAAATCCGTAGCATCATCATAATCATCCTCATTCTCATCGATCAGCAGCATAAAAAAAAAAAGTCTCAAATTCTGTGGCCCTTCATGCCCTGCTCTCATGGTGACCTCAGTTTCGATGTCTTCTCCACGTCTGTGGCCTTGGTTTGGGTTCCGTCGGGTCGCCGGTATCGGCGAGTCCATGGGGGCTGTCGTTGGACGGACGTGGTGGCGCCCTCCGGAGGGAGAGCTCACTCACGCCGGCTCCGCGACTAAGCAATTATTGTCGTCAGTAGGGGGCTTAGTAGGTGGCGTCCTGCGTATGTTAGATCAGAACAGGCGCCACTAAACACCACTGAAGTGACTCGGCAGCAGTGCAGCGTCTCCTCCGGTGGGTTGCCTCTTGACGACTTGACATTGACTGCTGCCTGTGGATTGCCGGTGCCGGTGCCGGTGCTGCGGCGGGGCCGACCGGGCCGTGGCTGTGGACAGGTGTCGGAATGAGGGTTCCGACTGCTCATTGTTTATGGATGATTTTGCCGTCTATGCAACTGGAAGCTTGTACCCGAGTGTCCAGCGCAGGCTCCAGCTTGTGTGGATAAAATTCATCAGTGGGCGGAAGAAACGGCTTCACTTTTTTCTGCTACTAAGACACACAGCGCATTCACTTCCATAATTTTCGTCTTTTTTTTTTTTTTTTTTTTTTTTTTTTTTTTGCAGATCCTGAAATCCAAATAGGGAAATCTCCCATTCCAGCTGTCAAAGAGGGCAAATTCCCTCGAGTTATTTTTGACGAAAAACTCAACTTTCTCAGCCATATTAAAAACCTAAAAACTTCTTGCCAGAAAGCTCTGAATATTCTGCGGGTCGTAGCACACACTGACTGGGGCGCTGATGAGAAAATTTTGCTGCACCTCTACAGAGACGTAGTCCGTTCCAAACTGGACTATGGTTGTGCTGTGTACGCTCTGCAACATCTCCTTACCTAAAACTCTTGGACCCTATCCACCATCTAGGACTAAGTCTTACCACCAAGCTGAAGGTCTACCATGCAGTGGTACTAACCACTCTCTTCTATGCCAGTGAGACCTGGACTGTCTACAGCAGACAC
>JADBJO010011466.1:2500-17500 GCA_016801955.1 Conus betulinus | reverse complement strand
CAAAAAGTTTGAAAGATTCCCTCACAAAAAATCAGAAGGGTATAAAAGAATACAGTTCTAGAATGTAATTTTAAAGTCTTTGGTCCTTGGACTCTTATTTCAAATAAACAAAAGTCAACTGATGAGCAGATTGAGAGATTTTGTGTTCAGTATCGGTGATTTTTGTTCAAAGTATGTTTTTATTTCGGCGTACCATGTGAGTTAATATTTCAACACTTCAAATGAATAGATAGGGAGAAATCGGATCACTCTGTCTCCATCCCCTTTCGATGGGAAACCATGTTGACGCGGCTCCTTTCAAGATAACACCTAACTTTATATTCTTACACGACACGTTTATCCACCTACAGATATCGTGTCTAAATCCGAAAGCATGGTGAAATGAAAACATTTATTTCTAAGCACATGAGTCGAACGCCCATTTTGAAGTGTTGACAAAGTGGAAGGCCAGGCAATTTTCAATTGTGAATGTAATGTATTTTGTCATAGAAGAACCAGATATTTCCAATAAATGGATTTGCCATAAAACCATCTTGATCATCATTTACTAATCACGGCATCACACGCTTTAATTGACTTGTACTGCATGTATTATGTATTTTGTAAACTACATTTAGAAGAGAATTTGGTCTCCATTGTTTGGTTATGTCTCCTGATTTATCAGGTGTGGGTAAACGTATGATCAGGCCTTCCTTTTGTGCTGATAGCTTCTTTTTTTCAATAATCCTTCGTTTAAAGATCTTATCAAAAACAGTCGCAATTGTTTCTATAGAATAAAAAAAATTCTGCCATGAAAAGCATATGATCTTGGGCTTTTATCTTTCTTATGTTTTTTTTAATGCAAAACCAGCTTTTCCCAAAGTAACGTTTCCCTCTGTGAATTAATCTGGACAATCATCTGTCAAATATAGAACATCTCGGTATTGCAGGGCTTTTTTTAAAATCTGTGATTCAATACTTCGAAAATTTTCTCGACTTCTTTCATAATGTCATCTCTGTTGAAAATTTTGTGCCATTTTCTTTTGAAAATTTAGTAATCGTTTTGCTCACGTAGTTACATATCTCCAGATTACAAAGGTAAACATCATTTCTCCTTCAGCTACCAATCTAGCTCTAGAACAAAGTAAGAATCTTTTCACATATTCTTTTCTTATTGCAGCAATCTGCTCTTTGTCTTCCGTTAATTCCTTCTTTTACCTTTCTATTGAAAACATCTTTTCTTCTAAATTTTCTTTTTTTAATGTTTTTTGGTGGTCTTTTACAACACATTTTTCAGTGTTACATATGTTGTTCGATGAACAAAATTCAGTCAGTTGTCAGGCTGACTCTTAAACGCATGTGTTATGATTTCCAGCAAGGTTTGTCAGACCGAATTAACTTGCTGCTGTTTTCGCTGGCGGTAGCTGACTTGTTAAACCTGATGTCCCACTTTCTGTTGATTCCTGACTGTTACCTCACAGACAGTCTTCAGATAGCCAACTGGCTCACTCTCGTCTACGCTAAAATGACCCTTGTCTCCTTGTGCACCAACATGATCACAGGAATTCACATCGTCGTTGTGAATGTGGACAGGTGTTTGTCTGTTGCCATGCCATTGAAGGCGAGGAGTCTTCTCACATACAGGTAAAGGCGAGTGTGAAGCAGATCTCTCTGCACTAGCTTCTTAACTCTTTGCCGGTCGTTAGATCTTCTCTGTGTGTCTCCCTATCCGTTTTTCTGCCTCATTACTACGGTGTGAGATCTCTCTCTCTCTCTCTCTCTCTCTCTCTCTCTCTCTCACGCACACACACACACACACACACACACACACACACACACACACACACACACACACACACACACACACACACACACACACAGGCTCTTGCAAATTAAAGAGGTTGATTACAAATACTCTCTTTCTACACACATGAACATTGATAAAATCCTATCATCATATCAATGTTACGCTGAGAATAGGTTGCATATGCATATATGCTCTCAGCATGTGTCCTACTAGGTATATAGTTTAATGTTTTATTGGTTGCAGTAAAATACTCTCTCTCTCTCTCTCTCTCTCTCTCTCTCTCTCTCTCTCTCTGTCTGTCTGTCTGTCTGTCTGTCTCTCTCTCTCTCTCATCGGTTCTTGTGTACCAGTAAGTGAAGGTCAGTCAGGCGCAACAAGTAACTCACAGGCGCCTGAAAAGATGTCCGAAGGTTCTCCTGTTGCTCCCCAAGCCAATATACTGCAAATAATTGATTGGTGTTCGACTCAGATGCAGCTTGGCTTACTCGTGCATTCAGCGGCTATAAAGTTAAATATTGATGAAATATGTCGTTCCCTGGAGAATAGTATTGGACGCCCTTATAGAAGTCAATAAACTGAAAGACAGCGTTGTAAAAAGCACTGAAGACATCAGTAAACTAAACGAAGACAATGTGAACGTTCTGGACAGACTAGAGAATCTGGAAAGAAAGAGGAGGAGAATCCGCTGAGCAAGATGATGGAAAAGCATGCAAGATACGATTCCTCTATGTTGAAGAAACTGACTGGGAGGACGAACACATAATTTCACCAACAGTCATCAATGTGTTGAATGACCATGCATGTTCATCTGTCTGGCGTCAAGATGATGTTGTCAGAGCCTTCCGTATTGGCAGGCCTTGTCCACACAGAAGTGACCCCCGGCCCATTCTTGTCCAGTTTTGTCGATGGTCGGACAAGATGGCTGTGCTTGGTGACAAAGACCTCAGAGACAGCTTAAGAGAAGTGGCATACGAGTGGCCTCCGACCTGACTACCCGGCCAAGGGACATGGTAAAGTTCCATCGTGGACTCAAGATCTCCTATATTCACAACGGCAAACTGTATCTCGTTGCAAAGTGAGGCGTCCGCAGGCGGAAATCCGAGCAAACCTTAAATGTTAGTAATAGCGTACAACCAAAAAAGAACGTAAACAAACAAATCACAAGCCAAAACATTTTAGGTCTTTTTCAGTTAATATACGAAACGCTCAGGACAACGAAAATGAATGAGCAATGACTTATCTTCATTCACTTCAGCGCAAGATGGGCGTTGAATCAATGTATCTTGCCTGAAGATGACCTAAAAGAACGAAACGCGTCGTGTTTCGTCTTGTGATTCGTCTGTCAACGTTTTCTTTCTTTTTTTTTTTTTTTTGCGGTGCGCTATTACTAAGATTTAAAATCTGTTTGTCAAACTGTATATCCAAGTCAGACGGCTAGCTTCTTCCTCTAGGGACATCAGAAATGAATGGCGTTACACTTCTGATCCCTGAGGAAAGGAGGAAGACCGGCTCCGCATGCAGAACGACTACGGAAATAGCTACAGCAGAAACAGCGAAGGCACACAGCACATGTTCAAGCCTTTGGTGTATCAACAAGATTCCTACGAGAACCAAGACTTTATGGAACACCACTCTGGCATCAGACATTCTGGCAACTGGTGGAATGGTAGTTCAAGAGGAGGGAAAAACTCTCTCTACTCCGGGATCCAGACAAAATACCTCCATACCAGTCGTTCCAGGAACATAGTCCTACAGTGAAGTGACAAAACTATGTAGACCACGACATGAAGGCAAAAGTTCAGAACACAACAGAGCTGCTATGGTGAAAGACTACGCCAAAAGATCTAAAACTTCAAGCTCGACTTCATGAAAGCTGAGTGCCTTTAAGGTCAGTGATGCCGACAGTTAGCTGAGATCCGTAATGGACACAGATTCAACAGACCCTGACGTGATTTGGATGACCAGCCGAATGACGCGATTCCAATGACTGAAGACAACTTTCAGGAAAACGCTGACTGGCCAGAACAGTATCAGAGAGACGGAAAAAACGACGCCACATCAGTATATGGCAGAAACTTGCGACAGAACAGATGAGGACACAGGCACTGACAACGATGCTGTACAGGACCCCAAAGAGACGATGGCTGAAAAAGAGGTTTGCACCAATTGCCTGACAAAGGATCATATACTAAGGGGAAGAGACACAATGGATGATTTCGCACAAAATTTTCACCAAAGTGATTAGGATACATGCAATGTTAGACAAGACCTGACTGACAATGCACGAGTAGAGAATAAGCCGAGATAAGATATGACTACTGACATACCATCTGACAAACAAGACAGTGGACATGTTGATGATATAGTTAACGACGGAACGACCAGAGACAAACTGACACAACCTCCAGCTCGTGATCTGCGTCCAAAATGTAATGCTTCTGCTTCAAGAGGAGACAGTAATACGATTTTACAGAGATCCAACAGCCAAAGCAGAGTTGTAGATTCTTTTTAAAAAGTTCAGGCAGGTGACCAGACAAGACAGGCCTTCGCAGACTATGTCAAAGTCAGTGCAGAAACATCAGGTGCACGAAAATAGGGATCTGGGCAGGCCACAATACTACATAGACAATCATTAAAGATTCAGTGTCGTTTGTGCTGCAAGTCGAACACAAGGTGTACCATCAAGACTCAGCACAAGTTCTTTTGTAAAGAGTACAGATAATGAAGAAATTAAACTTCTACAGTACAATGTTAATGGGCTTTTAAAACATTGGACAACACCCATTTCGTTAATTACATCATTTCCCGTGATTTTGTCTGCCTAGCTGAGACTCTAATTGCTAATGAATTCGAACGACCTCTGTTTGAGGGCTTTATCACATTCACATCCAAAGCTCAAAAATTGTCACACCAAGGGAGATACTCTGGCGGTGTGCTTGTTATGGTCAGAAAATGTTTTGCTGATTATGTTGAAAGGATTGCAATGAAAGTCAGAAACATTGTTGTTGTTAGGCTAAAGAGGAACTAGTTTTCTACAGAAAAAAGATAGCATGTTAATATGTTTTTATATACCCCCGAATGATTCACGGTACTGGAAATCTCAACTGAAAGGATATGGCACGGAATTGTCAGAGGAATGTATCGTTGATTTGCATGAATCATGCGGTGACTTTTCTATGCTTGTAACTGGAGATTTGAATGCAAGAACTTCATCCCGAAATTACAGTTTTCATGGAGATGACAGTGACTTTGATGAGACAGAATTTCCAGATGATAAAAGTTTTTCAAAGGCGGTCTCAAGATAAAAATCAATGATTTTTTTGCAGAGCAGTTAATTGAGTTGTGTAACATGTTTGAATGTATCATCTGAAATGGACTCGGTCATAAAGACTGTGATGATAGCTGCACGTATATGGATCATCTGGAGTAAGTACGGTTGATCATTTTACTGCATCCTACGAATATTCGTCCTTCAATGGTATATCTCTACACATGTTGAAAGCTTAACTGAATCTGATCATCTCCCAGTTGTTGTGAAGATGAAAAGGGATTAAAAAAAAGATTCACGAGAATACTGTAAATCAAAGTCAAACCGTCGTATAGTTTCAGAAAAACATCACTTTGAATGAAGAATGAAAGGGTGATTATATAAGACTGTTTAAACGTTGTGACATTCAAAACTATTTAATGCTGACTCTGCAAATCGTGGATTAGACATAAATAGCGCTCTGACTTTTTGTGAACTGCGTGAAAGATGATGGTCAGTGCATGTTAAAATCTTTCATGGGCAATGGAAATGAAGAGTCAGAATGGTTTAATGAAGAATGTAATACAGCACAAAAGGAAAGTAGGAGCAAATTATACTGTTTCAGAAGACCTCGAAAAATCAGGATACCGTACGTACAAGCACGGAAGAGGTACAGACACTTACTAAACGTGAAAAGACAGACGTTTAGAATGCAGCCAGCAGATATGTTAACCACAGAAACTGGCAACTCGTCGCAGCTTTGAAGAAATTTAAAGAAAAATGGGATGCCAGCAGAAGGATAAAAAATGATGGCAATGTTAACATAGACGTCTGGTTCTTCAAGCATTTCAAGGGTGTGTTTCTTCTATTTTTTTTCTTCTTCTTCGTTCACTTAGACGGGAACCCCAGAGGCATTGACGAAGGCTGCTGTACGACAGAGGCCCCCCAGTGATCCATCCAACCTAGTGGGTCTCCAAAGGACGAGCACCACATCGAGAGTCTCTACAGTTGTCTGTTATATGAGTGTGGATGCATTGTGCTGCCGCTATGCCCCTGACAAGTCAGGACCAGCACACTCGATTTTGGCTTGTTTTGATATCAGAGTGAACGCTCTCCTGACTAGTTGCTGTACTGGGCTGACGAGTCTAATCTACCCGGCTATTTGTCGACAGTTGGAGGTGGCTTTTTCACGGAGTGTCCTTCCCCAGGGCTAAGATCTTATCAATCATTGGATATATATTATGGGGTATTTCAATGGACATAACAGTGTCACCTATTATTCAGCCTCATCCTGCGGGAAAATCGCAGTTGGTCTGGGACTGCTTATTCGAACAGGCAAGCCTGACTGAAATCGCAGCTAGCCCTCATATCTGGGGGCATCCCCCTATCCGCCACCTGGGGACTTGCCCCTTCTCCAGGAAGAGCGTGTTTCAAAACAGCGGCTAAGAAATCGAGGAGCAGTTTGATGTTGAAGTCGATCTGTGCGAAGAATTGGACCACGTTTGATTCAATATATTTCAGAGGATGAAGTCATTTAAGCTATTTCTAAACTTAAGAAAAAATAAAGCCAAGGGAATAGACGCAATTTCGGCAGAAATGTTAAAATCTGGAGGTACAGATGTTCAGAAATTTCTGACAAAACTGTTTAATACCATTTTTGATAACAGAGCTTATGCTCGTGAGTAGACTATTATCATACCAGATTGAAGAAAGGCAACCCCGATAATGCTGATGATCATAGAGGAGTATCCTTGCTAAAGTGTTATACATCAATATCAAACACAAGGCTGTACACATGGTTACAAAACAATGACTTTATTTCAGAAAAAACAGGCAGAATTTCGAAGAGACCACTCTACCTTTTCATATCTTTGCATTGTATGCTGCAATCCAGGAATCTATGAATAGGAAAGGTACAAAACTGCATGCTGCTTTTGTTGATTTTACAAAGGCTTTCGACTCTGTGCGTCATCACAAACTTTTGGAGTGTATGAAAACCAAAATGTGAAAGGGAAATTTTTGGCGTCTCTCAAAGCAAAGTACAATTCATTATCGTCATGTGCTCGATCAAAACGTGAATTATTTTTGAGATCTTTGAGTGTGCAGTAGGAGTAAGACAAGGATGTTTTTTAGCCTCACATTATTTTTAAATGTTTAGAAACAAGTTGGCAAAACATGTGGAAGAAAAGGGTAAACGTGCATTGCAGCTATTACTGGGTATTATGAAATTATTCATTTTATTGTTTGGAGATGATGTAGTTCTGTTGTCAGCGACCCCCCAAATGGTCTACAGAATCGATTAGATATTTTACAGTCATGTTGCAACAACATAAAGTTGTATGTAAACATCAAAAAGACAAACGTTATGGTATTCAGAAAAGGGGGATTCTTTGGAAGACATCCAAAATGGTTCTATGATAGTGCAAGGCTAGAGGTTGTTAAAAGTCATTGTTATTTTTGGTTTGATTTCACAGCTATATTATTAATACTACAAAAGGCACAATGCATTTGGCAACAAATGAAAAGGAAGTGGTTATACAGCCGTGCAGGTTTTTCCAAACGTATAAGGAAATGAGTTTAAATGTCTTTTTAAAGATTTTTCATGTAAAGATTCAGACAATACTGTTACACTCATCAGAAGTGTGGGGGTAAATAGATTGGATCTTATAGGAAACAGTACATGTAAGGGCATGTAACAGGTTCATGGATGTTGCAAGTGTAACTCCTAATAACATGGTATATGGAGATCTGGGTAGGTATCCCCTGTATGTTAATTCGCACGTTGAATGTTTAAGATTATGGTTTAAACTGTTCCATATGGATGTTGAAAGACTGTCAAATAAAGCTTATGTGATGTTGCTTGAATTAGACAGAGCTGGCAAAATCTGTTGGGTTTCAAAGGTAAGAAATTTTTGTGTGAAACTGGATTCAGTATTGTTTGGTTGCAGAAAGGAGATGGTGATGTAAAAACATTTTTTTAAGTTTGTTTTAAGCAGAGAATTACACCAGCTGAGCGATGAATAACTTCAGTCATTTTTTTAAATTTTACACTTGCCTTGAGACACTTGCACGTGCTTTTGACACAACAAAAGTTTCCAGAATACCATTTTTGAAATAGTACAGGCCACAACAAATTTAGAAAAAATAAATACCAATTCAAAATCAATGATGGTGGCACATAATTTTCGTTTACACTTGGCATTAACTGTTTTTAGACACAAGACGTCAGTTTAACTAAATGATCAACAGCGGAATATCTTTGTTTATAACCTGCCTCATGTTGTCATGTAAGATTATACTTCTCAGCTCACACTTCCAATCTGTTATTCACAATCATACTAAACATTTTATCGCTAACATTACAAAGTGTGATACTTTTATCATTGCCTGGGTTAGAGAGAGAGGGACATAGAGAGAGAGACAGATAGACAGACAGACACACAGACACAAACTGACTGACTGACTGACTATATGACCGACAGAAAGAGGCAGAGACAGAGAGTGAGAGAGAAAGAGAAAGAGAGAAGAGAGGGAGACAGTTTGCAATCCGATGACTGCAAATTTTTCATTCATTTTGTCCTCCACAGACGCCTGTGCGTAGCCATACTCCTGTCCTATATCGTGCCCATACTAAGCATCCTGCCTCAAGCTCTTGCTTTCACTGTGAAGTGGAGAACAGACCCTTTGACCAACCGAAGTGTCGCTTACATGGAAATTCAAAATGGCTACCAGGGGGCAGCAAACTTGGTATTGATATAACCACGTCACTTTCCTTTGCCTCCAAACCCAGCCTGTCTTGTCATCATGATCGTTTGCTGTATCATCATCGTCGTCAGTTTACGTCGGTCAGCCCGCCAACGATTGCAGATGGTTGGGAAAATGAAGGATGGGAATGATGCTCGTGACAACAGAATTACCAAGATGTTGTTGTTCCTGTGTGTTATTTACATCATCCTCATCTTCCCTGATATGTGTAATGACATCGCCTTTGTAATGTTTCCGGAGTATTACGTGTACAGAAAGTACCACAATACTGTGCTTGTGGTAAAAAGATTCATCTGGGTTGCTTCTTGCTTGAACTCTTCCATCAACTTTTTTTGTGTATCTCGCTTTGAGTTCTGCATTCCGACAAACACTTAAAGAGTTGAGCGTTTGCTGCTCAGGGGAAAAAAGAAAAAAACAAAACCAGCAAAGCAGTGACATAGTATATGGATGCATAATCAACCTAGGATTTGTTCTGTCACCCGTAACATGATTCAAAATTTCCTGTGTTTTGTTCTAGGTATGTGTCTGCCACACAGGGGAAGCCACCAAAAATAATATCTTGTGAATAAACTGGCCGATGTCATGTTGTAAAAGTTTTGATGCAGTATTTTATATAGTCTTACATAAAGCTACTTCTTACGTCCTCTCTCTCTCTCTCTTTCTCTCTCCCTCTCTCTCTCTCTCTCTCTCTGTCTCTCTCTCTCTCTGCTTATTTGTTTCTCTCTTTCTCTGTGTGTCTGCCTGTCTGGGTGTGTCTGTCTCTCTCTCTCTCTGTCTCTCTCTCTCTCTCTAGTGTCAGTACAGCCACGCTCTCCGAGGTTCCGTCTTTTTTCTTCCTTTCATCTCCCGACTCTGGCGTGGAAGTGTCAGAACGTTGCCATCAGCTTGTCTCACATTCCATGCCATTTTTTCTGTCTTTCATCCAGACTATGGCGTCAGCACTGTCTCGAACGTTGGCCATCAGCACTGTCTCACATCATGCCATCAGCACTGTCTCTCACCATGCCAGATCAGCACTGTCTCACACCATGCCATCAGCACTGAATCACACCATGCCATCAGCACTGTCTCACACCATGCCATCAGCACTGTCTCACACCATGCGATCAGCACTGTCTCACACCATGCCATCAGCACTATCAATCTTCAGCACGATCTGTGGCTTCTTCTTTTTCCCTATCTACACAGGCCTCATGTTGGGGCGAGCCAAGGAGAAGACCACGATGAAAGTCGCCATGCTGGCGCCTCGAACCAGAGCGGATGATGTGGCCCTCGGGCTGTTTCTCACGTTGATTTTTCTGGGATGGGACTCCTTTGGGCAGAAGTGACGTTGGGTTGCAAGCAGATGGTCACAAGCAGACTCGACAGTGCCGTGCCGGGCACAGGGGCAGAGTGGACAAGGCTTCAGCTTCAGTGGTCAGTGAACCGACGAAACTTCTTGTCCTCAACCACTTTCAAACGCAGACATAATGGGTGTGTTTTGTTTCCGTGAAATGTGTGTGCTTTCGATGAAATATACTGAAAATTTGATTAACACTGAAAAGAGTAAACAAAGGGGCCTCGGGAATCAGTTCGCTGCCCTACATAGAGGTGTGAGAAAGAAAAAGAAACACAGAATCACATCCTCGCCCCCACCAAAAAAATAAAAAGGAAAACTAAAGAGAAGAAAGGGAAAGGAAAGAAGTTAATATGAAGAAGGGGGGATGAGGAAGAAGAGTAAGAGGAATAGAGAGGAACAGGAGGAAAGCCTGGAGTAATAAGGCAGGTAAAAACGGAAAAGATCAATATCACAGAATGATGCTACCGCTCCTAATCACTTTCCGGTTGCAGCGCAATCTCCGGATCAACTCGGAATATTGATCGACGAGCGCTGCAAAAATAAAACAGTGCCAGCTAATGAGAGACAGGAGGAATGTACAGGCCCAGTATGTTGTTTTCACATCCCCCTCCCCTCTTTTTCCTTAGCCTCTTTGATATCACCATTCTATTCTCATCCTCTCTCCTCCTCTCTCTCTGTCTCTATCTCTCTCTGTCTCTCTCTCTCTCTCTCTCTCTCTCTCTCTCTCACACACACACACACACACACACACACACACACACACACACACACACACACACACACACACACACATGCTCAATATACACACAAAGCCACTGATGGCTTTATTTATTGATATTGATATTACAGCGTAAACTGTAAACTGTCTATAACGACACATTGTCTGCTGCTTGTAAATCATTTTCATTTGTTCTACCGTGCGCAGCTATATTATTTAGTGACGTTCGAAAATGAAAGTTTAAATCTTCTGTTGGTATTTCTATACTGGATTTTGTACTCCATAATTTGAGGTACCAATTGCAATGAGGTTAAACCGCTTTCAAAACTACTTTGAGAGAGGATATGAAAGCTCAGTTTTCGTGTTCATAGCTTGACGACATTTATTTTGTTCCTTTTTAGTCGGGATTGTTTTGTTGATTGACCTGAGTAAAAATTAATTCTCTTTTCCATCGTATATTCTCTGTTTACTGTATCTGCTAAGGGGTTTAGTGTTGCGTTTTGCTTTCTTTCTTGAAAAAAGGGAACTAGGCCTATGTCTGCTATATACTGTTAATAGCGTCATCAAAGTCCCCATTCGAGTCAAATACATCAATATGAAAAATTTTACGCGGTATTTATGTACGGGAATTTTTTTTTAGATCTGCTGCACGTACTGGCCTGGTAATGATGTGTGCATTATCCCTGGTATCGACTTCAAGTCGTAACTCAACTTTCCTATTGTGAACACTCATTAGAATGAAATTATTTTCACAACGCTGCTGCGCTACCGCGGATGACACTGTTGGTATGACAGGACAAGTTCACTGCATATGTCACATTCCAGCGGGCGGACACCCACAAAATAATGCGCCAAGGCCTTGCTTAAGGAGTCCGAAATGCCTGAAATGTGACGTCAATTAAGAGGAAGATCGTGAAGATTGTGACTGATGTCGTCGCTGGAAATCAAAAATAAAATGAAATTACTTACTTATGCCCATCGCCCCCACTGGGACAAGCCCCTCCAGCTGTCTCTGTCTTGGACCAGTCTCTCCAGCTGCCCTCATGTGTGGCCCATCTTCTTTGCATCTGCGTCCAGGTCACGTCGCCATGTGTTCCTTGGCCGTCATCTCCTTTTTCCCTGGGGGTTCCACCCGAGGCCTGTCTCGTGGTGTGTTGGTGGCTGGCTTACGCAGAGTGTGGCCTATCCACCTCCAACGGCGTTGTTGGATATCAGCTCCCGCCGGCTTTTGTCTTGTTTGCTGCCATAGTTCTTCATTGCTGATCTTGTCAGGCCACTGAATGTGGAGGATTCATCTCAGGCAATTGATGAATGTCTGGATCCTCTTGGTCGTTGTTATGGTGGTTCTCCACCGTCTCGGCTCCATATAGCAGGACTGACTTCACATTGGTGTTGAAGAGCCTGATCTTGGTGTTGATTGACAGGTCTCTTGAACCCCAGACGTTCTTGAGCCGCAGGAAAGCTACCCTAGCCTTGTTGATTCTGGTCTTCATGTCTGCGTCTGTCCCTCCTTTGCGTGTCAGCGATGCTGCCGAGGTGGATGAAACTGTCCCCCTCTTCTAGTGCTTCGGCTTCAAGGGTGATGGGGAATGTGCTGGTGGCATTTACTTTAAGGACCTTGCTCTTCCTTCTATGGATGTTCAGGCCCAGCCTTGATGAGTTCTGCTACGATGCTGGTCTTTTCCTGCATCTGCTGCTGGGTGTGCGAGATTATAAAATGAAATGATTGGTGATTTCTTTAAATTCATGCCGTTTATAGGGACATCTGATTAATTTGTATGGTCTTGCGATTACAATTTCGGTCCTATGGTTCTAGTGAGAAGTCAGATGAGTTTGAATGTAAATCTAAGTCAAACTTGTCATTTTGGGGAATGAGATGGAGTACAAAAAAAAAAAGGGTAAGATTTCTTTGTGTCCTTGTACTTGATTCATACACAGGATTTTGGGAGAAGGCACTTAACAATAACATTTCTGGTACTTCCAACTGAAGGTTTTCTGGTAGGAGGCAGGTGTCAGTACAAAAATTCTGTTGGCTCCATATACCAATCAGAGAGCAGTACTAGTTTTGGCGGTTGGGGAAGATATGGCCTAAATATTGGAAAAGACACCCCCCCCCCCCCCCCCCCTTTTTTTTTTTTTTTTTTTTTTTTTTAACCTCTGATAAATAAAGACACCATTTTTCTTGTCTGCATTGTCAATGAAGTGGATCACAAACGGAAAAAGAAGCTAGACAAAGAAATCAGATTGTTTAAACTTTGTCTCTCTTTTCCGTTTCTAACCTTTATTCATGAATATCAAAATGCGCGTAGGGCAGTCCAAAACTTGCGGTTAGTCGAACAGCTGTCGGAATTCAGTCGTCGTGGGTGCACCTGCCTTAATATGTGTGGTGTCGTGCACTTTCAGTTCTTGTGAGCGTTACGTGCTGCACGTGCTTCTCAAGTTGTGTCTCTCTCTTCATGGCGAGGGTTCAGGGCGAACAGACACGACTGGGGCGAAAAAAAATTACAGTGTGTCGTTTTGCCCTGCCAACCGATTCAGTTTGCCGCGCTTTATTTCTGCTAGGTAGGAATGAAAAAAAAAACTGCATGAGAAAACATTATAAGCTGCATGTTTACTCGGTTGTTGACAGTCTCAGACCGTACGCTGTACTTGTTGAACACACGTGCATACGTGCGCGCGTACGTGTGTGTGTGTGTGTGTGTGTGTGTGTGTGTTCATGTGCGCCATGCGTGCGTATGTGTATGGGTGTGTGCATGTATGTGTGCGCGCGCGCGCACGTGCATGTGTGTGTACATATACGGGCATACCATACGTTGTACACGCCACATACAATGAGGCTAATACAGTTTCTTCCACAGATGGCGGCAATTTGATAGTGCGTCCAGTCACTTTGAAGCCTGATTCAGGGCCACGCTGTTAACACGAAGCACAGGTGGGACGAAACCGCTTGGGGCTGAAACGCAAAGAGCGAATCAGAAACGTCTCCCTCTTGGGAATAAACGTGTCGGTGTGGCAACTGAAGAGGCTGTGTGGCCACACGCCGCAATTAGGACTGCAATAGAACATGATTTAATCAGTTTTATGCGTTTTAAGATCTGCCATAAATTTGAGCCTGCATTTCATGTTAAACTGATAATTGACCAAAAGAACAACTCCCCTACCAACTATTTCCTTCTTTAGGGGGATTTCCACTGATGAACTCACAAAAAATCTTCAAATACATGACCTTTCCCTTAGTTGAGGTCACATTTCAGGCCTTTGCACTCACCCATGACCCTGTCTTTGCGCCAGCTGGAAGTCGCCCAAAAAGTCCCATTTCTTTGATTTTAATCTGTCTGCTTGGAACCACCTGGTTTTTGCCTTGATGGCCATATTGAAGAAAATGAGGAGAATCAATTTTCAGACGCAACGAAAATCCTCAAAACAATCAAAATATGCCAGTCTATAAATACTGGACTCTGTAAGCAAGGCCTTGGCGCATTACTTTTCTGGTGTGCAGCCTGTTAGCATAAAACCTTCAGTTTCTTTTCAGAGATCTTGCTTTTAAAAAAAAAAAAAATTGGGGGGGGGGGGGGGGGCAGCGTGCGGAGGGGGGGTTGGGATTGCAGGTGGGTTGGGGGAGTGTATATGGATGGACAGTGGCTGTGCATAATCAGTTTCCTAATTGACCCTTTGCCCGGATAGACAATATATATTTCGTTTGTATCTGATATGAAGTGTGTTTTTGTTGTTCGTTTCGTTTGGTTTTTAGCTGAATTAGAAACTAGTCTCTATATCATTTTCATTTGTCTTTTTATTTGCAAATATTGATTTATGTATAAGTATCGGACAACCTGATTCGTTAAATTCTGTCAACTCCCTCGCGATTGGTGGACAGATTCAGTAGCATTCATCCTTTGAGTGTCGTTCATCTAGCACGTGAGGCCTTATCAGATTATCTTTATGTCGTCACATCAGTCACTGCTGTGGGAGGACACTAATGGTCTGTAGTAGTTCCAACGCATTTGTTGAGTGTAGATAATGGCTGGAACACCACGATTCGACAATGGGTGTGGTACTAGCAAGCATTATCGTCTACAGAAGCCAGTGGTTGTTCTTGTTCAAGTTATCTTCTTGACCGTTGTCGTCCTGGTGGCCCGAATGTC
>JADBJO010011465.1:55083-86658 GCA_016801955.1 Conus betulinus | reverse complement strand
ATAGTGTTGTAAATTAAATGTAATGATGTAATGATGTTGGTGAAGAGATCAGTAAAGGTAATGATATGATGATAGTGCTAAAGTAATAAAGATTTTAAGTAATATAAGTAGGATATTAGGTGGAAAGGAGCTGAAATGCTCAATGAACAACAGCGGACAGTACTAGAATGATGATAATAATGATAGTAGCGGTGGTAGGTGCAGTAACACTAGCGGAAATAAAGGCGCCAGGAAAGGAGAGGAAACAACCAACGATAAAGAAGCTAGCATTCTATTAGTGTGTGTGTGTGTGTGTGTGTGTGTGTGTGTGTGTGTTCCATTAGTAATGTCAGCCTTGTTCATTGGTTACCCCCACCTCCACCCCCAGCAACCGCCATACCTACCAACACCCCTACACACACATCATTACTAGGGCAGAGGGGGGGAGGGGGAGTAATCGATTGACGTAGCAAATGGTGAGACTCAGAGAGTGTAGGAAAAGGGAAAAGATGATAGCTGCAACCTATGTCTGAGGTAAACAGTGGGAGGTAGGGTAGTATGGGTGTGTGTAGGTGGAGGATATTTCAGACTGGAGCTACAGAGGTGGAATGATACATACTACTTTTGGACTTTCATGCCATGAGGATGGACAGCGCCCAGTTTGGAGTTTTGTGTATGACCGTTTTTTTTGTGTGTGTATGACCGGTTTTTTTTTTTTTTTTTTTTTTTTTTTTTTATCCCGCACCTAAGGCAGCCATACTCCAACTACGGGGAAGGTGCATGCTATGTGTAACGTGTCACCCATACCAACGGCCAAACTGGCCTTCCCTTCTGGAAGTTGGTGATGGGATTTTACGTGTGGCAAGATGTTCGGTTTATAGTCTCATTCGAAGGACTGTATGGGAAATGGAGTCAGAACCAATGTTAGCTCCGAGGGAAAAATCCCCCTGTATTGAAACGGCTCCGCAGAGATTCGAACCCGTAACCCCAGGATTACGAGTCCGGCGCCGTACCACGGAGCTATTCCGGCCGCCTGATCAATAGTGAAATAACATTTTTTTTTTATAATTCTGCTTGATGTCCTCCTGTTATGTTATTCTGATATATATATATATATATATATATATATATATATATATATATATATATATATATATATATATATATTTTCATGTAGTCTTGTATTGATAGCATAACTATAGAGTTTACTAGGCAAGTACACAGAGATATATACCTTTATAATTATTTGCTTCATTTATCTCTCCCTGCTTTAACGAAGGTAATTTTATGAATTCTTTGCAGTCTTCTGGATAAATCACGGTGTCATAAAGATAATAAAATAATTTAACTGAAAATTTTAAAACAGTCGCACCAGAACTCTTTGGAAAAAAAAGAAAAAAAAAAAAAACGCTCCCAATGAGGCCATCAGGGCTGCCAGTTTTACCTTTCTTTAATTTCTTAACAGCTGTTAATGTTTCTCATCTGAATATTGGTCTGTCAAAAGTATTTTCTTCATTGTTTTTTGCAGTGTCAGTCTCAATGGATCCTCATCGTCCTTACCATAAAGTTTTTGCTTTTTTTTTTATTTTTTTTTTTAAATATAAGAACCAGTCTTCAACCGGGATATCATTTGCATGTTGTAGTTTTTTTTTTTGAAATCTTGTGTAGAGTTAAAAAAAAAACCCTGATTATCATTGCCCAAAGACAGAAGATCGTTCAATAGCAGTTCATCATGTTTTTTCTGTTTTCTTTCATTTAAATGTTTATATTCCCTTCGCGCTATACAGAACAATATTCTATTATTTTTACCCATTGTTTCAGAAAAAAAAAAAATCTAAATAATCTACGTAGTTTACGTTTTGCTACCATGCATTCTAGGTCAAACCAGTTATGTATAAATTTCTTATTTGTAGATATAACTTTCTTTCCTCATAGTACATTTACATTAGGGGCAGAACTCGTATGCGACTGTTTGCTATGGGCGGGGTAGACGTGTGGATGCTTTAGCTGGTATGTTATATTAATATTCTATAAGCATCACACGCGCTCCTCGTAACGTACGCCCTCCACCCATAAACATTCGGGAAAACCAAGGAACAATTTCTACAATTTAATGAAACACTTTATGGGATCAATTAACAACATTTATTCAATCAAGAAAAAAAAAACTTATTCTTCAACCAATTTGATCATTAGCTCCGAGCCCCCACCTTGGTTCTTCCCACTAGCTCTGAAATTATATAGTAAGTCCTACCACTCATCCCAAAAAAAAAATCAAAATACGAAAAAAAAAAAAATCAAACGCCCTTCACCCCCAACGAAAAAAAAAAAAGACATGAACGCCTCACCTTAGGTTTTGGACCCCACACTCAATCACACAATATCATACACACACACACACACACACACACACAAGACATAGAGAATATTTGCCTCACCTTAGGTTTCGGAGGAGGAAGGGGGTGGTCACACACACACACACACACACACACACACACACACACACACACACACTCGAACTCGGCTAGGCTCACACAGTTCTCAATGTCTGTGGGGACGCCGTCCCACTTCTTGCCTCTTACTGTCGTCGCGTTGTCCTTGCTGGCACGGACTTTTACCCCTCACACCTGAGGATGAAGGCGAGGGGTTGACCTCCAAGTTCTGCTGGCCTACCCTGCCCACTTGTTGGTCCCTGGAGTCTCAGCTGGGTGCCGGTTTCCTGTCGGGGCCGCACTTCGACCCCCCACTCAGCCTCTCAGGTTGTCGTCGGCGCCGGACGTCCGCCAGGGATGTCCCCCTCTTCTGCTACCTCTCTGGAGCCTCGGCAGTGCACTGGGCCTATTAGACTTTGCCCAAGTCTCTGGTCACTCCGCCCACTGGACCGTCCTGTGGGGGTCTCCTATGTACTGCCAACGCACCGACACTTCACCGTGGGTCACAACTGACTGGAGGTGTGTCACGCACAGGAATCTCAGGGCACTGCCGCCGACTCCTCTCTCACACCTGACACCCAAAGTTCCCTCACCGGAAATTCACGGAAGTCACACGGACGACGGGAATCTAGGAACGCTTGGTGACAGTCTCCAAAATCCCTACTGGTTGCATGTCCCAGACAAACACTGCAAGTAGGACAGACCCAAACCTTCACGAGATTTGGGGGTTAGCCTTTTCCCCCCGTCGGATCTCGTCACAGTCACAGACACCTCTGTTCTCTGTCTCAGAGAGCTGCTGCGATCCTGCACTATGGGTCTTGCTCTCGTGGTCTCCTCGTGAGTCCACAGAGTTCACACACTTCTCCCGAGTCTCAGGCCTCTCCTTGGTGTGTACGTTGCTTGAGAGCGGTGAACGAGAGCGCAGTTGTCTTCTAGTCTCGCTAACTTAAACACGTCATATATCACACACACACGGGGACACACCCCCTCAGCTTCACATAGTAACTTCATTGGCCAACACATCTCTGTCCAATACCCTGTCTCAATCAACCACCAACCTCCAGCCACCCCCCTGCTCATACACAGTCACTCATATCTCATATGTAGCTCTAAGTGAAGCCACCAGGCTAATCACCCCGTCAGATTTTAACGGAAGGCACTGGCATCCGACCACATGGAGTTAACTGGGGAGGATAAAAGGGAGAAGTTCTACTACCTAGTCTTAATCAGGGGACAATGACCGTTCCAAGCCCCTACTCCAAACCCCTCACCCGGGATCCCCACTGCGTGTTGACCACGGCACCAAGACCCATGGGGTGAGAAAGGCGGAAATACGGGACAGGGGAGATAACTCTAACCCACGGACCAGGAGAGTCAAAGAGCGTCTAGGATTGCCTGCTCCTTTGACAATCGGCTGACACAATCTCTCCAACCGACCAACACAAACACGCCAGCCCATCGGAGGGTCGACCTCCTCTGTGATCCCCAATCAAAGGATGGCCCCCGACCTATGTCCAGACAAGCCCCGTCTTGTTCTACAAGGGATAGGCGGCCCCCCCCCCCCCCCAAGCGCTTATTCATGTGCCCATATGGTCAGCGGCAGAGTACCAGCCCCCTGACAGTGCACCCTGATCGGCGGTCGCTGATCATGACAGCCCCCCACCTAAGAGTTTTGCCCCGGAAAACTCAAACTACCATCAGGGAACGCGCGGGAAGAGGAAGAGAAAAAGAAATCGCCGGACCGTGGGTTTTGCGGAAACCCCATATAACATATTACAACGTAATATACGCATTATGTACATACTGTAACCACTATGGTGACAGCCTAGTCACCCTCCTGTAACGGTACTCACTGTTTAAAGAACAGTCACCTCACATACAAAAATACGTTTTTAGGGGGCGTCACCCGCGAAAATGCATGCAGAACGGAAAATTAAAAAAAAAAAAAACCTTACGTACAGTTCATAGTGCTGCTACACGCAAGCACACAGTTACAAATAGACACCGACTACCACTGAACCTTATTTACAATATTAACTGGCAGGTCTATGCTCCTACTGCTCCCCTGGCACCGGCTCAGATAGTCTGTCACTACGTTCTCGGCTCCCTTGATGTAGCGAAGGCGCATGGGGTACTCCTGTAATTGCAGGGACCACCTCATCATGAGTCTACTGCTGGCGTGTTTGGCTTGAGCCAGGTACGAGAGGGGTTCATGGTCCGTCTCCAAGACGAACTCCTGCCGTACAGGTAGCGCTGAAATGTCTGAGTGCCAAACACAATGGCAAGACACTCACGCTCTGACACTGAGTAACGCTTTTCTGCATCTCCGAGCTTCCTACTCGCGTAGGCCACGGGGTGAAGCACCCCCTGGTGTCCTGCAGGATGGCTGCTCCCACCCCCACATCACTGGCATCAGTCCTAAGGACGAAACTCCTTACCCAGGTCCGGCAGCTTCAGAACTGCCCCACTGCATGGGGCCCCCTTAAGTAGTGAAAACGACTCCTTGCACCCTGGAGTCCACACCACCCTGTCTGGCTGACCTTTCTTCAGCAAGTCTGTGAGGGGTGCAGACAGTTTGCTGAAGTTGGGTACAAACTTCCTATAGTACCCAGCTAAACCCAGGAAAGCCCTCACCCCCCTCTTCGTCCTAGGCCTCTCGGCCTCCTCCAACTCCTGGAGCTTCCCTCTACCGGGGGAAATCTTCCCCTCAGTCAACTGGTGGCCGAGATACGAGATACTCGATCTCGCCAAACCCCAAGTGGCACTTTGACGGCCTAGCCGTCAATCTGGCTTGTCTGAGGCGTCCAAGGACAGCCCTCCAGACCTGTAGGTGGTCATCCCATGACTCCGTGGCGATTAAAAGATCGTCCATGAAGTTCTCCACTGGCTTGTTAGCCAGTGGTTCCAGCAGACGGCGCATCATCACGGTAAAGGTGCTGGGGGCGTTCTTGACGCCAAAAGGCATGACCGTCCAGTGTATGTGCCATCTTGGGTGATGAACGCGAGCTTGTCGCGATCTTCCGGTTTTACCGGAATCTGCCAGTATCCCTTGGACAGATCTACCTTTGAAAAATACTTGGCGTCGTGGATCCTGGCGAAGATGGCTTCAGGTCGGGCAAGGCTTCAGTCTGGAATACAGTGATGGCGTTAAGCCGCCTGTAGTCCACACAGAAAGCGATTGCTCCCATCCTTTTTGTGCACTAGCACAACTGGGGCAGCAAAGGGACTCTCTCTACCCGTTCTATTACCCCTAGCTCCAACATCTCCCTTATTTCAGCCCTGACTGTCTCCTGGGGGGGGGGGGGGGGGGGGGGGGTAAGGCTTGGCCTTGGTAGGCTGGTCGCTCATCAGTCTCACCCCAAACTCTGCTAAGTTAGTCTTCCCTGGCTTCTCGCTCAGGACGTCAGGAAACTCCCTAAGTAAAGCCGTCGCCTCGCCCCTCTGGGCGTCAGTCAGTGTGTCACCAAGGTGACAGTCGTCCACCGTTTCCGTCGCAGTCAGTGGGGGACTCAGCACCGGGCCTACCTCGGTGTCCTCTGCTGAGATTTCCTCGGGATAATGGAGGCCACGACCGCGCTCGCCTCAGCTGGTCTTCGCAGGTACCTCTTCAGCATGTTAATGTGGTAGGTACCCACCTTCCTTGGTGGTGATCGCCGGATGACGTAGTTGTCCCTGTTCTTCGCGTCCTCCACCACGAAAGGTCCCTTCCAGCCCATCTCTGCAACTTGTTGTGTTTCTCAGGCACGAGGAGTAGGACTTCGTTCCCTGGCTGAAAGGTCCTGCTCTTGGCCTTCTTGTTGAAGTGGGCGGCCTGCTTTGACTGGACCGCCCCTAGGTGTTCCTTGGCGCTGTTACAGGCTGCCTCCAACTTGTCCCTCATCTGCGTCACGTACTCATACGTGGTCTGCACAGAGGGTTCCGACTGGTCGTCCGTCCACAGTTGCCTCAGGATTGCCATGGGTCCTCTCACCTTCCTGCCATACAGAAGTTCGAAAGGGGAGAACCCGAGGCTCGATTGGGGAACCTCCCTGTAGGCAAACAGGATAGCTGGCAGGTATCGGTCCCATTCCTTGGGGTGGAGCTCGCAGCACTTCCGCAGCATGGCCTTGAGGGTCCCATGGAACCGTTCCACCAGCCCGTTGGTTTGGGGGTGGTAAGGCGTGGTGGTGAGATGGTTGATGGACAGCAGCCTGTTCACTCCCCCATCACCTCGCCGACGAACTGGGTGCCCTGATCTGTCAGGATCTCGGGCACGCCCACCCTGGACCAGATGGTAAAGAGAGCCTCTGCAACGGTCTGGGTCCTGATATTTTTGACGGGGGCGACGTCAGCATACCTCGTCGCATAGTCGATGGCGGTGACCATGTAGCGATGTCCCCGGGTCGACGGGGCGACAGGACCCACTATGTCCACTCCCACCCTCCTGAATGGTTGTTCGATGATGGGCATGGCGTGTAGTGGGGTCGGTGTCTCCCGTCTCAGTCCCAGCCTCTGGCATTTGTCGCAGGATTTCACAAACCTCTTGACTTCCGCGCCCACCCCTGGCCAGTAGAATTCCCCCTTGACCCTTTCCTGGTCTTCGTCACTCCCAGGTGCCCACTACCCCAGGCTGTCGTGGGCTAGTTCCATCACGGTGGTCCTCCGACTTTTGGGCACCACTAGCTGACTGGTGGATTCCCCCTCGAGCCTGGTAGTTTCTGGTGAGCAGCCCGTTTTTCTTCTCAAAGAGGGGCGTTTCCTCACCCTCCTTCCTTTCCCCTACCTTCTTCCAGAGCTCCTTCAGAGTCGGGTCTTCTTCTTGGAGCCGTCTCATCTCCCCAGGCTCTGTGTTTAGTGAGGGGAATAGCCCGGGGCATGCAAGGGTTCTGGAACAGTGGTCCTCTTGGCTGTCCTGGTCTCTGCTGTGCTGGCGCTGGCTGTGGGGGTCCCTATCAATTGGTGCTGTAGGATCCTCTGGCACCCCAAGGAGGCCCTGTGGATTGCGTTGGCTTGCACCCCGGCAACCAACTCCCCTTGGAAATGCTCAGAGACGAACATTATCTTTGCCAGTGGCACCGTTGATGAGCCCCCATTCGCATAGGCTAGTTGAACACTCTCCCCCAAGTAGTCCTCATCTTTCACTAGCCCTGGCTCTACCAACGCCTCTAATGTCAGACCTGTATCTAGCATGCACTTGACTGGCTCCCCGTTTATCTGTGCATCTAGAAAAACAAGCTTCCCTCCTGCACCCACTATGGAGTTGGCCTGCTCCGTACACTCCCTCGCAAAGTGACCCAACTTATTGCACTTGTAGCACCTGAGTCTTGCTTTCTCCTTCCTGTCCTGTTCCTGCTTATTTGGGTGTGTGCTTCTGCCTTTGTTGTCTGTTGTGTTGGTTTGGGTGGATTGCGATGGTGGCCGTGTTGTTGTTTCGTGTAGGTGGGTGGTTGTTTGTGAGGGTGCGAGCATTGTCTGCATGGGGGTTGGTTTTGGTGCGTGCTGTTGCGTGGTTTGGGAGCCCTATGCGAGTGTGGGTGAGCAACCTCATACCGCTCGGCTAAGTCGGCTATTTCCGACAGCTTTAGGCATCCCTTCTCTAAGAGAAAAACCTTCAAATCTGCACTGTTAGTGCCTACGATTTGCTCCCTGAGTAAGAGCTCCCTCAACGCTTCATACTCCTTCTCTATCTTTTCCGTCTTCACCCACCTATCGAACAGAATTCCCACCCTGTGGTAAAACTGTTCATGGGTCTCCCAACCCTGCTTTGCGGCATTCCTAAACGCTGCTAAGCATTTCTCAGGCGTAATGCGGAAGTACCTATACAGTGCGGCTACCACTGCATCGTAATCCTTACCACTGCCCCACTAAGCATAGCGTACGCCGACCTGGCTTTTTGGGACAGACCAGAAGACAAATTCGCAACCCATCTATCGCGAGGAATGTTCTGATCTACTGCCAGGCTCTCGAAGTGTGATAGATACTCCTCGAGATGCTCCGCTCTGTCATCAAACATCGCGATTTAAACGGTTGGTCTCCTGTTACGCCCAGCAAAATCGCCACCCTCTCTCCATTCCCTGACACCATACGAGTTCGGCCTTGTTCATTGCCAGCCTTAGTCTTCCATCTCTATCTGATGTTATCTCTCTCTCTCCTCCCTCCCTCTCCCTCTCTTCTTTCCTCTCCTGTCTCTCTCTCTTTCCTGTTTTATGTAGTCAACCAAATCCTTCCCTTTTAAACCAAGGATTAGTCCTCTTCTTCCCTCCATTGCTGCAAGTTAACATTAATGTTTGTTTCCGATGCTGGCACACACTGCCTTCCTCTGCTTTTCCCGACCGTTTATTGTTCCGACGTGGCATATTGAAATATACTTAGAACCAGAAAGGAATAATTATAACGAAAAATACAGGGAAGTAATTAGCTGATGGTTTCACAATAGAGACTACTACAGGGAGTTAGTAGTACCCTTGCCAAACTGAGAGTCACCTTCGCTCTCTTTCAAACCAGACGAACAGACAGTAGTGATCCATGTAACAAGACGATACAATGAGAGATGAATAATGATAATGAAGAACACAGGACATACACCTTTTTCTGACAGATCTTGGAAAAGAAAAGACACAAACAAAAAATGTGATACCAGAAACGGAAATAAAGGAAACAACCGGTTCCTTATGTTAGCACTTTTCGTGCAGGGAATTAATGATCAAAGAAGAAAGAAAATGACATAATTTCTCTCAGAGAGAAAAGAACGCTTGGCTCCTGCACTGCGGCGATTTCCGGTCAGCAAATTGAAACTTAGCTCCTGCACTGCGGCGATTTCCGGTCAGCAAATTGATGAAAAGAAATGTATATAATCAAGCATCCAACTGGTTATGATCCCCCGACTAACGTTATATATCTGGTAAGTTCAGATCCCGGGACGAGCCCCCAGATGTTACAGGCGGGGTAGACGTGTGGATGCTTTAGCTGGTATATATATATTAATATTATATAAGCATCACTCGCGCTCATCGTAACGCCCGCCCCCCTCCACCCATAAACATGCGGAAAAACAAAGGAACAAATTTCTACAATTTAATGAAACGCTTTATGGGATCAATAACAACATTTATTCAATCAAGAAAAAGAAAAACTTATTCTTCAACCAATTTGATCATTAGCTCCGAGCCCCCCCACCTTGGTTCTTCCCTCTAGCTATGAAAGTATATAGTAAGTCCTACCACTCATCCCCCAAAAAAAAATCAAAATACGGAAAGAAATGGATGAACGAACCTACACCCACACACGAATCAACAAATATCATAGCAGACATAGAGAATATCTGCCTCACCTTAGGTTTCGGAGGGGGAAGGAGGGTGGTCTCACACACAACACACACACACACACACACACATTCGAATTCAGCTAGGCTCACACAGTTCTCAATGTCTGTGGGGACGCCGTCCCACTTCTTGCCTCTTACTGTCGTCGCGTTGTCCTTGCTGGCACGGACGTTACACCCTCACACCTGAGGAAGAAGGCGAGGGGTTGACCTCCAAGTTTCTGCTGGCCTACGCCTGCCCACTTGTTGGTCCCTGGAATCTCAGCCGGGTGCCGGTTTCCCGTTGGGGCCACACTTCGCCCCACACTCAGTCTCTCAGGTTGTCGTCGGCGCCGGACGTCCGCCAGGGATATCCCCCTCTTCTGCTGCTCCCTTTCTGGAGCCTCGGCAGTACACTGGGCCTATTAGACTTTGCCCCAGTCTCTGGTCACTCCGCCCACTGGACCGTCCTGTGGGGGTCTCCTATGTACTGCCAACGCACCGACACTTCACCGTCGGTCACACTTGACTGGAGGTGTGTCACGCACAGGAATCTCAGGGCCGCAAAAGTCAATACCAATACCTTTTATAGCAATACGATGAATTTAATACTTAATTTCAAAGGCAATATCGTTACGACTGTTGCAGCTATTTTGTTTGAGCGTTTGTAAAACTGATTTTCAATCAACACATAGTAAGATGTTATAAATAGAATATGGTAGATCACAAATGAATTCTAAAGCTCGCATTATTGCGTATAATTCAGATGTAAATATTGAAACACCTTTGCATATATAATATGACTTTTCTATTCTGAGTGAAGGAATAACAAAACCTGCACCACTGTCTGACGTTTCTAAGATGGAGCCGTCAGTGAAAAATTTTAGATGATTTGAATATTTTGAATCTAAATGAAGGCGAACATCAGTAACTAATAAATTCTCTTCTTCATTTTTGTTGTAACTGCTGTATTCTATATCAAACTTTTGCTTTTCTTTGTTCCCCATGGTGGTATCATTGGTATAATAGGCATGACTGAAATATTGTAAATATCTATTTTGCTTTTACTCATAACGTCTGCAGTAAAATTCTTGATAGGCTGAAGAATTGTTATGTTTTTTGCTCTCTTTGGAAATCTGTTTCTGCATTTAAAAATATTTCCTCCTCCTGTGTTATTAACGATAGATAGGGTTCTGATTACATATTTTGAAACTGCTAATTTTCGATGTTCTGTTAATGACAACATGTTGCTCTCTTTATATGTTCTATGAGTGTTAGAGTGCATAGGGACACCAAGAGCTAGCTTGATAGCCCGACTATCTATGCTTTGTAATTTATTTAAAAGAGTATTTGAAGCACTGAAATACACCTCTTGCCCATAAGAGAGTACTGATCGAACTAAAGAAACTGCAAGGTGTAGTAATGTTTTGGTATTTTGGCCCCATGTCTGTTTATATATGAAAAAAATACAATATTTTTCTTGCTTTATAAATCAAATATTCAATATGAACTTTCCAATTAAATTTTGATGTTAAATGTACACCTAAAAACGTAACAGACTGCTTATAAACAAGAGGGTTTCCATCCAATACTAACTGAGGAAGAGTTTCAGGATTTTCACCATTATTAAAAAGCATAAGATAAGTCTTTTCATAAGACAATTTCAATCCATTTTCTTTCATATATTGATTTACATTATTAAGTTCTCTTTGGTATATGTTCTGAACATAATGAACAGTTCTTTTGTTAGTATTTTGCCTCAATGATATGTTGATCCAAATAGCTATATCGTCCGCATATTGCACAACATTTGTTGTTTTTTTTGATACACAGTTTGGTAAATCGTGAATTAATATATTATACAATAATGGAGCTAGTACAGATCCTTGTGGAATGCCTATATCAATTATTTTCGCTGAAAAGTAGACATTTCCTAACCTGACTTGTATTGACCTATCGGACAATAAATTACTAATGTAATGATAAGTTATACCTGTTATTCCAATTTTTTTTTCAATTTATATAAAAGTCGTGCATGCCAAACACTATCATAAGCTTTTCGTACATCAAAGAATGTGGCAAGTGTACTTTTTCTTTTGGAGAATTGTTTTTTTTTTATTTGAGTTGTAAGTTTAACTAAGTTGTCTGTTGTACAACGTCCTTTTCTAAACCCAGCTTGACATGTAGGAATGATATTTTGTTTTCCACAGTGATAAAATAATCTTTTCTGTATATTTTTTTCTAATAATTTACTGGCATGGGAAGGTAAAGCTATTGGTCGATAATTACTTATATCTGATCTCGGTTTACCTTGTTTTGAAATAGGAATTGCAATTGACTGCTTCCAGATTTTAGGAAGAGCTTCATTTAACCAACGTTTTTGGTAAAACGAAAATAATAATTCTTTCCAATTAAATGATAAATGAATAAGAAGCTGGTAAGAAATGCCATGCAAACAAACAGAAGCGTTATTTGAAGAAAATGACTCCAGTGCTTCAATAAATTCATCAAACTGAATTCCCTGCATTAAGATAGTGTGTATTATCAGGATTTAGGCCGACATAGGAATCTGTACTTTCCTCCTTATTTCTGTAATGAATACTATCAGCATCCAGATTTGTGGATAAGCTGTTGCTAGTAAATGTGTCAAGAAACAGGTCAGCCTTTTCTTTAGGCATTAGAAATTGCTTATTCTCTATCTTTATGGGAAAGATTGGTAGCGTGAATCCATTTTCCATTTCTTTCACCTTTGCCCAGACTCTATGTAGACTTTTGATTCATGTTCTTCAGTATTGCAAAAGTTAGTCCGGTAGTTTTCTTGGCTCGGGCCACAACTTTGTTGCTGTGAATTTTAGCTCTTTTCATATCTTGAAAAAGTTCTTCTATATTCTTGTCTATATCATTATAGAATAATTGACCTGATCTGTCGTCTTGTCCTTTTCCTTTTGTTTTGCTATAACAGCTTTTAACCACAGTTTAAAAGATTCTTTGTTATGCGCCACAGCCTCTTCACACTCTTTTGTCCACCATATGTTTCCACTATGTTTTGGGTTTGATGATCCTTTTAAAACTGGAATAGACTGGGTAGCGGCAGTTAAAATTGCTTCTGTTAGGTTAGAATAAAAGGTGTCAATACAATCATTTTTAAGGGATCCGATGTCATGTGTCATTAAGATATTTTGGAAAGACAACCAGTCAGCAAATTTATATTGAAACTTTGGTATTTTGTCTCTCTACACTCATCCTCAGTATACCTGCCTATCTTGTCTTCAAAAATTATTTCAATTGGAATGTGATCACTTCCTAAACTATTCTCACACACTGACCATGTACAATTAATTGCTAATTCTGGTGAAATGAGTGATAAATCGACCGAAGTTGCTCTGTGACTGGGTATATCTGGTATTCTAGTGACAGAACCGGTACCATCTCATTCTGGGCTCTTTTGGAATGAGGTTGCTGATAGCGCTGCTAAACGAGGAGCTTTCAATAACTCTGACACAGTTTCAAATGAGACACCTCTGTTCTCTGTCTCAGAGAGCTGCTGCGATCCTGCGCTATGGGTCTCGCTCTCGTGGTCTCCTCGTCAGTCCACAGAGTTCACACTTCTCCCGAGTCTCAGGCCTCTCCATGGTGTTGTACGTTGCTTGAGAGCGGTGGACGAGAGCGCAGTTGTCTTCTAGTCTCGCTAACTAAAAACATGTCATTATCATCACACACTTGGGGGACACACCCCCTCAGCTTCACACATAGTAACTTCATTGGCCAACATATCTCTGTCCAATACCCTGTCTCAATCAACCAACATCCAGCCAGCCCCCCCTGCTCATACAGGCACACATATCTCATATGTAGCTCTAAGTGATGCCACCAGGACAATCACCTCGTCAGATTTTAACGAAGGCACTGGCATCTGACCACATGGAGTTAACTGGGGAGGATAAAAGGGAGAAGTTCTACACTAGTCTTAATCAGGGACAGTCAATGACCGTTCCAAGCCCTACTCCAAACCCCTCAACCCAGGATCCCCACTGAGTGTTGACCACGGCACCCAGACCCATGGGTGAGAGAAAAGCGGAAATACGGGACAGGGGAGATAACTCTAACCCACGGACCAGGGAGAGTCAAAGGCGTCTAGGATTGCCTGCCCCTTTGACAATCGGGCTGACACGATCTCTCCAACCGGCCAACGCAAACACGCCAGCCCATCGGAGGGTCGACCTCCTCTGTGATCCCCAACGAGCGCTTATTCATGTGCCCATATGGTCAGCGGCAGCGTACCAGCCCCCTGACTGTGCACCCTGATCGGCGGTTGCTGATCATGACACTGTTCATTTGACATTTCAATGCACAATACCAGGATAAATGATCAGAATCATATCTTCCCATCACATCAAGAGTCATCGTTTTACACATTAATTAAAAAAAATACTGTAGACACTAGAAAATTATCTCCATACTGCTCCCTGTAGGATAAGCTTACCCCAGTAGACGAATTCAGCTATCAACCTAAGGGAAGTAATTCGCATACCTTTCATAAGCTCCCCTCATGGGAATAAGGTACACAATGGCTTATGGGAGAGAGACCGATTAAACAAATGGCTACGCTCTTCTTGTCTGGCCATGTGATCTTGAGCGACTGAATCTTACATGGTGGCAACGGCCACTGAACCTCAAACCTTGTCACAAAAAAAAGGAAGAAAGGCCGGGCAAAGCTGTTCAGTGCCCCATCAACCTACCACCACCAAAAGCCTTCGACGTCACGCCAGCCAGCTGGCCGAAATGGAAGCAACGTTTCCAACGATATCGAACTGGATCAGGTTTGGCAAACAAAAGTCGTGAAGAACAGGTCAGTGTATTTGTATACACAATGGGAGAAATTGCAGACGATATGATGTCGACCATGAAAACCAATGAAAACACTATCCAGTTTGATGAACTTGTACATGTATTTGATCTTTATTTTTGGTGCACGCAAAAACACGATCGTCGTGAGGGCCAAATTCAGCAAACGCCATGCTGCCAGAGAAGCAGCACCTCTGAAACCAGGTGACACCGTCTTTATCAAAGACATGAAGAAATCAGGAGAACTCATGGCGAGACACCACAACCCGGTTCCTACATTGTCCTGACTGGAACTGTCCCCATCAGACACAACAGGACACACGTTGTAGCAACTTCAGAGAACTCGTAGTTCCTGAGAAATACACTCACCATGGCTGAAGATTCATCTACACCACTCTTGCCTTCATCACCACAAAGATCACCATGAAGAAGTCCTCCTACGGCTACACCTCAACAATCCCCTCTTCCATCGCCAACGTTTGATCCAACTTCTGCTTCCCCAGCCACCACAAAAACATTCCACAGATCCAGAGAACAATAAAGAAGAGAAGCCAAAGCGACTTGATCTGAAGAAAATCATCACACAGATGAACAATAAACTTTTGCCAAAGTTAATTATCTCCTTTTCTGAAGTCAATAACTGATATTAATTCTTCAAAGTTACATTTTTTCAGATTAAAAAAAAAACATAGGAGGAGAAAATGAGACGGAAAAAAGCAAGAAACTGAAAACTTGTTGTCAGCAAACCAAATAGTTCTTTGACATTTATGAAAGATATTCCCACTCGGAAAAAAGAGGGTGTTGTAGGATAAGCTTACCTTAGTAGACGAATTAAGCTATCGATCTAAGGGAAGTATTTCGCATACCGTTCATTAGCTCCCTTCATGCAAACAAGATACGTAAAGACTTATGGGAGAGAGACTGAATAAACAAAGGGACACATGCTTCTTGTCTGGCCCTGTGATCTTGAGCGACTGAATCTTCGAGATCGCCATTACATACTCCGTTCATAATTGTAAATCCTAGCACAGTGCACATGCTAAAAAGTTTTTTTTTTTCTTTTTTCCAAAAACGAAGTTCTTGCAATCATATAACCACAAAGAGTAGCTCAGTATCATCGAAGGAAGCCAACTGTTTACAATACATTCTTCCAACATTTCGATGCCATAAGCAAAGCCATTCAGTGGGTAGAAAGGTGCATTTTCTGGAGGTACATAAGTACACTCAAGTAAGACAGATTTATAAGAGTTAAAAAGTCTTTGTCAAATCAAAGCAACATTGTATACAGACTTTCACGACTCATCTGGTACACATACGGGACAAGACTTTTATGTGCGATACAAACTAATTCTCCTGGGGCCCATCCCTGTCTCGTACATTTTACAGCTGGCTTTACAATTAATTCATAGTCTAAAAAAAGGGTTTGACTGAAACGACTCTGCAAACGTTTTTCCACCAAACAAACAAAGTCAAAAGAAGAACTAAAGTAGACAGAATGTCTATTATCTAGTTTTTGAAATAATCCAAATATATACCAATGAAGAATGCTACACAATTTACAAATTTGTTCAGACCGTTTATACCACATTTTGATTGATGTGGTTACACATCTTCATCTTATTAGACGAATTACTGTATCTTGCACATGACAACACACATTTACAACATCATAATTGTTTACCCTTGCTGTGAACGAGGTGTGTGTGTGCGTGCAATCCATGCAGTCAGTCGGACCTTTCGTTTTGTTTAATCAAATATCTAGTAGTACAATCACCACCATGTCTTGTTTCAATCGTAGTCATACAATCAATTTTAGTTTTAGGGTCAGTCGCTGTCTTTAAATTAGGTGTGGGCGTAGAAATACATGATGACGCAGTGTCTCTATTGGTTTTTGATACCTTGAAATCAGTCAACCACACTGCCAGTTTCATTCACCATCACATAACTACTATCACTTTTATCATTCACATAGTCATCACCATTGATGACCCCATTCCAAAATGCACATTCATCGTCACTTTTTCCCCGCCATTTTCACTGCCACATTCGACCCCTGTTGTTTATTTCGTCAACATGCATACTCTCACCACCACACTCACCCCTCACGACCACTCATTCTCAAACCTTTTTCCCCCTTTAAATCACTTCGCAAAGCTTTGAGTTTATCATGTGTTACATCAGATAACTTACATCACTATGTGTGATCGAAGAGGCATCACTCAAAACATTACGCTCAAAAACAGAATCTACATTTAACACATTGGCTGACTGTGCGTCAGTGTGTGCTAACACGTTCTCGTCCACCGCGATGGCAGTGACAACCTGCACGGGATTTTCATCACCTGTCTGTTTTATGTCAGCATCGTTCACTGCTCCAGTTAAAGTGACCCCACGTGAATTTGGAACAGTCACTCTGTGCAGTGATGGCTTACATTCCGCCTCCCTCCAGCTCTGATAACATGACAATTTCCTTCGATCAGACTGGCCTGAATTCTATTTAATTTCTATCAGATTGTCACTGCCAGACCGAACCATTTGCTGTTGATCATAAGGCGATTACAATCCACGGACACTTTCATGGCCTGTGATCTGGATTATTTCAGGTGTGGAATGAGCTTTCTTCTGATATCCCTTGCTAGAAAAGAAAGATCTTCACCAAAAAATAACCCAGTTCCTTTTAGTTTTTGTTTCGCACGCAGAACCTTTACTTTATCTTTATAGAATGTGCGTCTTGCTACTATTGGCGAGTTCGACTTTGAGTTTAGGCGATGTACACGGTCGAAAGGAATATCTTCCAGAAGTTCCAGCTTATCTGTAATCATATCGTGTACCAACGCTTGACATTGTTGCCAGGACTCATTGTGTTTACGAGGAATACCGTGGATTATGATTTTATTCCTCTTCGACCTCCCTTCCTGTCCAAAGATTCCACCCTGGCTGTGAGTCTAGTGTTGTTTTTTTTTCTCTTAACCTGTCATTATCCTGCCTCAAGGCAGACATTTCTTGCTTTACACCAGTCATTTCACCTTGTAGATTCGCTCACATTGTTTTCACGTCTTTTATGTCCTCACTCAGTCGATCAAATTTTCAGGTTGAATTGTTCAAAATGGCCATAGCATCCTTCCGAGTAGGATCGGACGGAAACGCTGATGCCAACAGGAGCAGAACCCGGTCTATGGATACTGTCTGTGCAGGAACTTTCGGCACTTTCTAGACGAGTTTGCCGCTTACTGTCTGGCTTAGCAGAGGAGGATCATGGTTTCTACGTCTCCACAGCACTAGGGCAAAATGTCCGTAGCACAATAAAGACAGTAACAGTCCTGAAGAGACACTGACCATTCGTGACCTCATCACCAACACCGATATTCTCATGGTGGACTTATGTTTTTTATCCATTTCAAAATAAACCCCGCAAAAATATATGAGCAAAATATGCCACACGCATACCTAAATGTCAGCGATGCAGACAGCATACTAACTCACAACAGTCACTGCCAACTGTCGAGACACAACACTGCCAACAACTAACAGAAAGCAAAGTAAAGGCACAGATCTCAGGAAAAAAACAAAAAAACAAACAAACAAACAAACAAACAAACAAACAAATGCGTCACCCAACTTCGTGTACCGTACCTCAGGAGCACCCAGAGAGTGAGAGAGAGAGAGAGAGAGAGAGAGAGAGAGAGAGAGAGAGAGAGAGAGAGAGAGACAGACAGACAGACAGACAGACAGACAGACAGACAGACAGACAGACAGAGACCGAAATGGAGACAGAGGCAGAGACAGAGGCAGAGAGCAGAGACAGAGGCAGAGACGTATATGCATATTCGACGAGTCTCCTTCATTCCATGTGCTGACAAGTAAAATTTTCATCATGACTAATGCTGAAAAGCTCAATGAAAATGAGCGTCTCTTGAAGATAATACAAGACACTATCATAGGATCAAAACGATAATCATTTGTTAGAAATTGAAAATAGCCAGTCCTACAGAATGTTAGAGAATGCAATGTGCCTGATGATTGTCTGCTGAAAATGGTTTGCAAATGTGTTTATAACACCTAAATTGGGGAGGGGGGGAGGGGAGGGTAATTACCTGCTTTTTTCATTTTTTTGTTTGGTTGGTTGGTTATTTTTGTTTCCTTTTTTTTTTTTTTTTTTCCTTTTTTGTTTTTTTTGTTTGTTTGTTTATTTGCTCAAAGCACAATAGAAGAATAATGTCCCAACCTGGTCAGCCTTGTTTGATGGTGATCTAACAGAGAGAATTTTGTTGTTTGTTTGTTTGTTCCTGTGTCTACAATGTCTTTGTCCCCCCCTCCCTCCCCCCTTTCCCGTCTGCATGGTAACAATCTAAGCTAGTTAAAAATTGCAAGTTTTACCTTTACGTTAGAATGAGATAAGAAATCATCTGAAAACTTATTTACGAACCTTTATGAATTTGAGCAAATATCTGGACTTAGATTAAACTATGAAAACACGCTTAATGTTTGGCTAGGTATAAATAAATACTCCCACGAAAACATGTTTAGCCCGTCATAAAACGGAATGGAACCCCTCAAAATTTAAAATTCTAGGACTGTGGTTTACGAATAGTCTATCGGATATGACCGAAATTAATATGAAAGATAAGTTTTCAGAAGTCCAAAGCTTGTTCAAATATATGGACCAAAAGAATAATAACACCATTAAGTAGAGTAGCTGTGCTCATATCATTAGTGCTATGAAAATTGGTGTACCTGTGGATCCGTTAACCAAATCCTCCTGAAACCCAGATTGCTTTATTACAGAACATGTGTTTCAAATGTGTTGGAGCAACAAAAATGACAAACCTGAAATAAAATATCCAATACATAATATACAACAGGGAGGAATAGGTGTACTCGACCTGAAAATGTATATCAGCTCCTCCTTAAAAATCGCCCGATAAGGAAAGCGTACATGTACAATTATAAGTGGGAAATAATATAACTTTCATTGTCCCGAAATAAGCAATTTTGATGCATATGGTCCTGTCAGATTTGTTGAAAGCAATATTCTTAACAGATTTTGGAAAGGAGCTTTTCAAGAATATCGAAGATTCTGGAAACAAGTAGAATTATACGAAAGTGCAGATTTAGCCACCGAATCTATTTTTGTTGTAATGAGAAGTTTAAAGTGGGAGGAAAATCTTTCTTTTACAAGAAATGGATGCAGAAAATATATTTCTAGTTAATCAATCAGGATGGTGCTTTTGTAAGCCACCATGAACTGTCAGGAAAAAAAAAAAAGAGATTTCAGGTCAATTTTCTGAATTATGTAAGTTGCATGCGTTCGATCAAAGCTTGCGGAAAGAAAATAAGTATAAAATTAGATGGCAATATTAGTAAAGAGAAAACTTTAGCACTTCAAAAAGAAATTGTAGTGTTACTAAAGGAACACGTGCTTATCACGATATTATGGTGGAAGCCAATGAAGTTTTTAACATTAGTGCCTTTGTCAAGTGGGAACAACTTCTTAATATACCCATTGACTGGATAGAGGTACCGAAAAGGATTAAGAGAATCAAAAAAAAAAAAAAAAAAAAAAAAAAAAAAAAGAAACATGAGAAAAAAAAAAAGAAAACTAGAATGGTTCCAAATTAAAATGTGCCACAGGATTTTGGTAACAAATAGTGTTCTGAAAAGTATGCAAATTATTGACAGCGACAAATGTAATTTCTGCAATAGAGAGAAATATTCAATTAATCATTACCTGTGGGGATGTGAGTTTACCCGCACTTTCTGGAAATACCTTGAAAGAGCTCTAAAAGTTAACTGTTCACACTGTGAAAGATTATTCCTTAATGTGGAAATTATATTATTTGCGACGGATGAGAAAACAAAAAGCGATGATATGCTAGACCTGATAATATCAATGAGAAAAATATTCATTTTACATGTAGAATTAAAAACAATACCTAATGTAACTTTTTTTTGGAAGGAGCTGGATTATAGATATAAAATGTAGAAGTATATGCCCATGATGGAGATGAATCGTGCTACTCACAAAACAAATGGTCCGCATATATCAAACTTCTAGACAACTAATGGTCATAATATGTACTATATGTATGTGGAAGTAACTCTGTGTGTGTGTGTGTGTGTGTGTGTGTGTGTGTGTGTGTGTGTGTGTGTGTGTGTGATAGATAGATAGATAGATGGGTGTTTGTATATATATGTGTATGTATGTATATGCGTGTGTGTGTGTGTGTGTGTGTGTGTGTGTGTGTGGATATATACTAATAAGTACTATACACTCGTTTTGTTTACTATTTAACGTCGTCCGTGACCTTGGAGTCACGATAGAATAATGGTAAACTGTGTGTCTGTAAAAAAAAAGAAGAAAAAAAAGGCTGTGATTGAATACATTGCACGTCAGTTACTAGATCGATTGCTGTGCCTTTACACATTGTGCCTTCGTTACTAGATCAATTGCTGTACCTTTACATATCGTAGTGATGAAATGTATTTGTTTGTAAATGTGCCAAAAATGAAATTGAAAAAAATGCAAGTTTACTGTTTCTTTCGTTCTTTACTTTTTTAAAATTTCTGTCTCTATTTTTCTTTTTTTGGGGGGTGGGGGGGGGGGGGGGGGGGGGGGGGGGGGCATGTATTCAGATCTGAACACAAGTTCAACTGACTTCTCTTGTTTTCACTTTCTTTACTTCACAACAGGTAAAATGAGAACTGCTTTCCCTAAGTCCGGAGGTCCTTTTAGTATAAGCATTCGAAACACTAATTAACTATGTAACAACATTGATGAGATCATCAACTGATTGATTAAACTTGTTTAGGTAACTGTCATTAGTCTCACTCTAAGACTGTCTTCTGAAAATTAAACGGTCTTGTATGAAATGTTGTATGCTATTGGTGAACAGGCCAATTTTTACACATTGGTTTTATATTTTCTTATTCTTATTTATTGTATATGTATTGGGCAGATTGTCATTTTATTTAGTGCAACTGCTTTGACAAAATTCATGAAATGTTTTGCGTGGTTAAAAAGAATTTCATCAAGGGCAGGCAACTTGTATCGATTGTGGTCTTGTCGCCAGCATTGTCTTGTTTTATTTTCGTTTGTCCTTTTCTTTTCTTTTCCTTCGTTTTATTCGGTTTTTGTTTTATTCGGTTAAACTTTAGTTTAGGTTAGTTTAGTTTAGTTTATTCACTTGTTTTGGAGGAAGGAGGGAGCGTAATAAACATTCACTTCTGAGGCCAAAATGCGTTTTCTTGTGTTCTGTGGGTCTTTCATCTGATCTTGTGACCTCGTGCGCATACTTCGATTTTCCAGTTAAGGCAATGGAATGAACAGGTCACGGGTACCGTGCAAACAACGCCGCACAAAGCAAAGGAAACCCTTATCAAATTGCACTGGAACAATATATATTGTCTGCATAGTGGTTCAAAAAATCAATTCATTTCTGACAATTGATTGTGCATGCATTCCAACGGTGTGTGTNTGTGTGAAGCACAGTGTCGGCTCAATCAGATGGGATGTGGTGGTGTTTTTATTGGACGTTAGTTGTGGATGGTGTTCTAATCCATGGATTTCTGTCTATGGACGAAAGAAAGCGTGATAGGACTCCTTTTCATGGAAGGAATACAAGATACCCTCTCTCTCTCTCTCTCTCTCTCTCTCTCTCTCTCTCTCTCTCTCTCTCTCTCTCTCTCTCTCTCTCTCTCTCTCCACCTCCCTCTCTTCTCTCTCTGTCTGTCTGTCTGTCTGTCTGTCTGTCTGTCTGTCTGTCTGTCTCTCTCTCTCTCTCTCTCTCTCTCTCTCTCTGTTTTCTGTCTGCCTGTCTGTCTGTCTGTCTGTCTGTCTGTCTCTCCCCCCTCCCTCTCTCTCTCTCTCTCTCTCTCTCTCTCTCTCTCTCTCTCTCTCTCTCTCTCTCGCTCGCTCTCTCGCTCGCTCTGTCTCTTTTACTCCACCCCTCTCTCCCTGTCTGTCTTTTCCAGGAAGCGCATGCCTCTAAAACTGGAAAACAAGAACAGGCTATGCTTCTTTAATCATTTTGGAAAAGAATGAAAGACAACATAAGCCTTGATGGACCTCCTGTGAAATAGCCCTTCATGACTCTCAGTATTCTGTGACTTTTTTTTTTCCTGGAGCCAATGCCAACTTTAAAAGCGGAGCTTTCAAATTATAAAGACTGGAGAGGGGAAGGGGGGGGGGGGGGGGGGGGGGGGGGGCGTGGATGGAAGGGGAGGAGGAAGCCATCAAAAGAATGAGCATAGAATGAGACAGTATCTTCAGTAATCCTCTGCCGCAAAAGTACGATACAGACTTTGGAAGCACCTGCTTACAGATCGTAACTTAAATGCTTTATATAGGTAAATGGACAGATTTCTAGTTGTTCGTTCATTATTGGAAGCTAGAAGTAAACTTAATCTGAAAAGACTTGGAAATCTGTAGTATTTCAATGTATATAACGTTCTCTTATTTCGCTTAGTAAAGGACAGCACAGAACAAAATGCACTTCATCTTCTTTCTCTTTTTTACACAATGGACAAATCAAATCAACAGGGGTATGTTGTTTGTATCGACATCTATGTACAGCAATGTCTGAAATACCCAGTCTGAATCTTGTTGTAATAATCTTGACATGTCTGTCTAGATTTAACGTTAAATGCATTTTATCCATTGCTATTGTACAAAAGGTCTTATATACACTAAATCTGTCACTGTTCTTGACGTGAAAATCCCATTCTTGCCATCTGCAAAGTACAAGTCTTTCTTTAAAGTCAGCGATAAACTGTTCCACTCCCTCAACACCTTGGTTTAACCACACATAACCAAAACCAAACATGTATAACTTACAGCGAATATCAGACGCCCAGTTTGTCTTATCACGAGAGTCTAACTCAAATAATGTTCTATATGCTTTTCGCGGTAATCTTGACTCATCCATTCTTGTCAACTTTAACCAGTAGTGCATGCACCTAACGGCAGAATTTATAAAACAGGGTATCTATTTGTCTCACCATACACAAGGTCATTCGGTGTTTGTAACTGAACTCCTAAAAACTTTTTCAGAGCAAAGAGATGTACTTTTTCACAAAAGTGTGCAGCATTACTTAGCCCCCACAATTCAGCACCATACTGAACAATGGGTTGTATCTGCGCGTCAAATAGTTTTTAAATATACAGCAAGAGAATTGCATTTTAACTTACGTAATTTTTGCAATATACATAACAACGCATACTTTGCTCTGCAGGCAAGGTTCTTACAAGAAACAGTAAATCTCAACCGTGTTGAAAAATAGATGCCTAAATATTTATAAACATTAACAGGCATAAGGATTCCATTGTAAGTCCAATGTTCACTAGCTGCTAAGTACCCACCTTTTCTAAATACAACTATATTACTTTTATTCATATTCACATTCAGATGAGTGTGTTGTTGCTGCCCTATGTAGACTATTTAGTTGCGTCTGTAGCCCAACTATTGTTTCCGACAGAAGAGCTATGTCATCTGCCAAAAGTAATATAAATAGTTCAAAATAATCATGCATAAATGTTGCACCATGCCTCCCATTTCTAATCACTTCTATTGCTAATTCATTTATAAATAAAGAGAACAGCAGTGGACTTGTAACATCCCCTTGTTTTTACCCCCCGGGTACAGTTTATGTAGTCTGTCAATTTTGCTCCAGAGCGAATTCTAGCTCTGACTGTAGAGTACATGCTATGAATACACCGAAAGAGTTTTCCTTTGATACCATTTTTTACCAGAATAGGCCACAGTAGATTCTTTCTATAGAGTCAAAAGCTTTCTCAAAGTCAATAAAGGCGACATAGTTTACGGTTAAAGCAAAACTGTTTTTGTATTAAAGCTAATAATGTGTACATGTGATCAATGGTGGAGTATCCCCTTTTAAACCCCCCTTGATATTCCCCTGTGATATTATGCAGCTCAATCCATTCTTGAATCCTATTGTTTACTATAGAACTATAAACTTTACTACTTGTATTACATAATGATATCCCTCTATAATTACCGGGATCGTCTACATTACCTTTTTTAAATAAAGGTAAGACAATGGTTTCTGTCCAGTTATCTGGGAAAACTCCCTTATCAAACAGAGTGTTAAACAGTTTAACAAAGAAGTCAATTACTCGATCACCAGCATTTTTCAGCAACTCGCCAATAATTTCATCTGGACCAGCGGATTTACCGTTCTTTAACTTTCTTAGCCAATAACACTTCTTCTCTAGATATTGGGCGTTCATGGAACCACCATCTTCATATTCATCAAAACTATCATCAATGATGTCGTTAGATACTAATGTAAATTCGTTTTCTAAATTTGTTTCAAGCAACTGTTTAAAATGTTTATACCAATCATCAACTGTTATATTGTTACGTGGCTGCTTTCGTTTTGAAGACATTTTATGGACATTTACCCAAACTCTCCTTTTTGATCACTTATGGAATCAACCAACGCCCCTAACAATTGCTCATTGTGCTGATTTTCTTTAAATTTTTAACAAATCTTATACTCTCTCTCCTAGCTATGCAGTAAGCATCACGATCAGAACTATCCTTCGTTTGCCGAAATATGTGTAGCAATCCTTTTGCTTTCGATTTACTTAGTTTACATTCTTTGTCATACCAGTCATTTTGTTCATCAGTATTGTTCAAACAGAATTGTTTTTCCATGCAAGAAGAGTAAGTTTTAATACATGTAAGAAACATATTCAAAGCTTCATTGCAGTCACGATCAATCATATCAATAGCACTGTCAAGAGATGACAATGCTTCATCTGAATGCATTGCAGTGACATAAGTATGTTCAAAAGATGGCTTCCACACAAACTTTTTAATAACCTCACGTTCCTTTCCAGCGATCAGTAACCCCCAGGGTTTAGATTTGGCAATTCAAAATGAAGCTCGACGGGTAAATGGTCAGATTCTAATCGTTCTGATATATACAAACTGCAAGACGATAGAACAAGTGAAAATAATTCTCGAGATATCAAAAAATAGTCATTTACACTACACCCTGACTCTGATATATAAGTGTAGTGCCCATCGAGGTCCCCATGACATATTCCATTTAATATACACAATCCAAGTGAAGTACACATATCCAACAAACATTTTCCATAGCATTGATTATAGTGTCGGAAGATTTTCTTTCCGAAAAATTTGGAGCAGCTGGTTAGATCAACACCATACTCATCATGCTCAAAAAAATATCTTGAGAGACATTTGCAGTTCTACTGTTCAAATCTCCGGATAGAATCACATGTATATTGTTCAAGTCAAGCATACACTCAGTAAGGCAATCTTCCAGAGAACATATACCGTTGTCTATATCAAAATAAGCATAATAAGGTGAACCCTCAGGAGGCACATATGCACAAACATACAACACATCTTCTGCAAGATCAAAACAAATCCCGTCAATCAAAAAGAAAAGAACATTTGAGCAATCTACCTGGAGTTCTCTGACATAGTGTACAAAATCATTCTTAATCAGACATATTACCCCTCCTGAACGTCTGCCTTGTCTAGTAAACTTAACAGCAGGTTTGCTAAACACAGTATAACCCGTAAACACATTGAATTCAAGATGTTCAACAAAAGTCTCTACCAGACAGATAAAGTCAAATTTGGACAAATAAGAGAGAAAATCTTTATTGTGAATCTTAGAAAGATTCCATTAATATTCCAGTGCAGGAACGTAAAATATTTTGAATGTGTATTATTCATTTTATCTCCGTTATCAAGCAGAATATGTTTACCTTTGTTACAATTCTCGTTACGTCTTTCATGATCAGACACTGACAGCTCTCTCTCATTGGCATAAATAGGAATAAAAACACTGTCATCGCTGCTACACTTTTTCTTTTGTGACCACCCCCTATTCTTATCCGTTGTGACACCACGTGCTCTTTCACTGACATGAACAGGAAAAAAACACTGTCATCGCTGCTACACTTTTTTCTTTTGTGACCACCCCCTATTCTTATCCGCTGTGACACCACGTGCTCTTTCACTGGCATAAACAGGAATAAAAACACTGTCATCACTGCTACACTTTTTCTCTTGTGACAGCCCCCTATTGTTTTCCGCTGCGGCACCACGTGCTTTCTCTGAAATAAGTCTCTGCTCTGCTTTATAATCATCCCTAGTTCTCTGGTCAGCTGTGTCATTGTCATTAGACGGAAAACATGCCAATTTTTCACTTTCATAACAATACATTTCACTATCATCGGAAGAAACAAAATCTGAAAGCTGGTTACCATCACTATTTACAAAACAATCTGACCCCGGCGCCACCACAGAACCCATGTTTACATTGTCAGAGGCAGAATGTTCACTCACTGTGGCAGCGTCGTTGTCCGCATCGCACACTTCCTTCTCGGCACGGGATTTTTGCACACACCACACTGAAGATACCGGTGACACTGTAGGGCGGCCTCCCCCCTATATTATTTTCTTTTAGTTTTTTGTCCATCACTGTCGTCAAGGCCATACTTCTTCCCCTCGACAAGAAGATGATCGAAGATCATGGCCACACGTTTCCCCTCACTCTTCAGTTTCTTTAAGTGAGGGGGGTTTTCTTCTTACTTCTCTGACTCTAAATGAGAAGTCCTCCCCTATAAACACCTGTGTTCCCTTAAGCTTATGTCTTGCTTTCAAGATCTTAGCTTTGTCCTTGAAAAACGTACAGCAAGCGATGATCGGTGAGCTGTCCTTTGAATTCAGGCGGTGGAGTCGGTCGAAATGGATGTCTCCAGTCATATCCAACTTGTCCACAAGCAACTCATGGACAAGGTTTTCACAGTCTTGCTGGGTTTCATTTTCCCTCCGGAAAAGTCCATGAAAGATCAGGTTGTTACGTTTTGAACGGCCTTCCAGATCATCCACCTTTCGCTCCAAGAAATCCATTTTCTTCTGTAGGCTGTCATTCCTAGTGCGGAGACAATCATTTTCCTGTCGCAGCTCCGTCACTTCCTGCTTCAGAGAACTTAACTCTCCATGAAGCGCAGCGAATCCATCACTCAAGTTCTTCAAGTCACCCATCATCCCATCAAATTTCGTGTTCAGCGACTGGAGCATGGACATCAGATCGAGGTTCGAAGGATGTTGGGAGGTTGGTGTAGTTCCTGAAGAAGCAGTTGGCGTGCGTCCTGAGGGCTTGTCCACACTCTCCCTGCGGTCTCCACTTGTTAGGTTGGTTTGTCGCAGAGGTCTTCTGTGGCCCTGGGTTCAGCTCAACATCGCCGCATTGTAATAAAAAATTGCCCCCAGAACAAAAGCGTCAGGAGGCAGCCAAAGGTAACACACCGTCTGCCACGGTCCTAAGCTTCAATGTTTTCTGTCTCATGGCGGCTCGATTTTTTCCTCTTTTAGTCATGAAATTGACAAATACCGTTACAAAACAGCCACAACGGGCCCTGAAATCAAGCTGTCCAGAGGGCATGGTACCACAGGAACTGATCTGCAAAATCTGTGGTCAGTAGTCAGTCTCAATGCCGATTAATTGCACTATTTGTCGGAGGTAAACAAATATGCAGCTGACCTCGGCGAATTCAACTCAGTGCCCCCCCAAGAGAGAAAGAGAGAGAGAGAGAGAGAGAGAGAGGCTTCAGCTTCTGAAAAGGCTTTTTTTATTTTAAATTGAGAATGGCCTACATCAGCCTTGATATGAAGGCGGTGTACATTAATATATGCAGCGTCAAAAATGTATAGAATGCCAAGAAACATATCATCATATTGTATCTGATAACGTAAATATTAATGTCAGCACTCGAAACCATGTTGTAGAAAAATAAACTATATGATGTAGTTTCTCATCACTTAAGATGATGACGTAATTGTTGTGAAAGTAAAAGCATGATCTCTACATACGCGCCTCACACAGGCACACATATTCACTGTAATCATTTAACATTTGAAAGAGACAGACCCCCAAACCAAGCAGCTGGACCTCTTTGATAATGGTCTGCAACAGTCGAGGAGCTGGGTACAGTGAAATGACTTGAACGTGTTGCATGATTTTAATTCGTAATTCTATCTCATGGTATGCCGTTCAAAAAAAAAAAAAATCAAAATGCTCGATGCTTGGAGCCGTCGCATCTCCCCAGGCTCTATGTTTGTGAAGGGAATAGCCGGGGCATGCAAGGGTTCTGGAATAGTGGTCCTCTTGGCTGTCCTGATCTCTGCTGCGCTGGCGCTGGCTGTGGGGGTTCCTATCAATTGGTGCTGTAGGATCTTCTGGCACCCCAAGGAGGTCCTGTGGATTCCGTTGGCCCGGCAACCAACTCCCCTTGGAAATGCTCAGAGACGACATTATCTTTGCCAGTGGCACCGTTGATGAGCCCCCATTCGCATAGGCTAGTTGAACACTCTCCCCCAAGTAGTCCTCATCTTTTACTAGCCCTGGCTCTACCAACGCCTCTAATGTCAGACCTGTATCTAGCATGCACTTGACTGGCTCCCCGTTTGTCTGTGCATCTAGAAAAACAAGCTTCCCTCCTGCACCCATTATGGAGTTGGCCTGCTCCGTACACCTCCTCGCAAAGTGACCCAACTTAATTGCACTTGTAGCACCTGAGTCTTGCTTTTTTCCTCCTTCCTGTCCTGGTCCTGCTTATTTGGGTGTGTGCTTCTGCCTTTGTTGTCTGTTGTGGTTTGGGGTGGATTGCGATGGTGGCCGTGGTTGTTGTTTCGTGTAGGTGGGTGGTTGTTTGTGAGGGTGCGAGCACTGTCTGCATGGGGTTGGTTTTGGTGCGTGCTGTTGCGTGGTTTGGGAACCCTATGCGAGTGTGGGGGTGAGCAACCTCATACCGCTCGGCTAAGTCAGCTATTTCCGACAGCTTTAGGCATCCCTTCTCTAAGAGAAAACCTCCAAATCTGCACTGTAAGTGCCTACGATTTGCTCCCTGAGTAAGAGCTCCCTCAACGCTTCATACTCCTTCTCTATCTTTTCCGTCTTCACCCACCTATCGAACAGAATTCCCACCCTGTGGTGAAACTGTTCATGGGTCTCCGAACCCTGCTTTGCGGCATTCCTAAACGCTGCTAAGCATTTCTCAGGCGTAATGCGGAAGTACCTATACAGTGCGGCTACCACTGCATCGTAATCCTTAGCACTCTCCCCACTAAGCATAGCGTACGCCGACCTGGCTTTGTGGGACAGACCAGAAGACAAATTCGCAACCCATCTATCGCGAGGGATGTTCTGATCTACTGCCAGGCTCTCGAAGTGAGAAAGATACTCCTCGAGATGCTCCGCTCTGTCATCAAACATCGCGATTTGAACGGTTGGTCTCCTGTTACGCCCCGCCAAATCGCCACCCTGTCCATTCCCTGACAATGTACGAGTTCGGCCTTGTTCAATTGCCAGTCTTAGTCTTTCCATCTCTGTCTGATGTTCTCTCCCTCTCCCTCTCCCTCTCTTCTTTCCTCTCCTGCCTCTCTCTTTCCTGTTTTATGTAGTCAACCAAATCCTTCCCTTTTAAACCAAGGATTAGTCCTTCTTCCCTCCATTGCTGCAGTTAACATTCATGTTTGTTTCCGATGCTGGCATACTGCTTTCCTCCGCTGCGCCCGACCGTTTATTGCTCCGACGTGGCATGTTGAAATATACTTAGAACCAGAAGGGAATAATTATAACGAAAACTACAGGGAAATAATTAACTGATGGCTTCACAATAAAGACTACTAGAGGGAGTTAGTACCCTTGCCAAACTGAGAATCACCTTCGCTCTCTCTCATACCAGACGAACAGACAAGTAGTGATCCACATGACAAGACGATACAGTGAGAGATGAATAATGATAATGAAGAACACAGGATATACACTTTTCCCGACAAATTAAGAAAAAAAAGAATAAGACAATGACAAAAAATACGATACCAGAAACGGAATAAAAGGAAACAACCGGTTCCTTATGGCAGTACTTTTCGTGCGAGGATTAAAGTCTCCGAAAGAAAAAAAAAGAATACTTTCTCTCCGAGAGAAAAGAACGCTTGGCTCCTGCACTAGGGCAATTCGCGGTCAGCAAACTGCAAAAAAAAAAAAAAAAAAAAACCTGATCAAGCATCCAACTGGTTATGATACCCCGACTAACGTTATGTATCTGGTAAGTTCAGATACCGGACGAGAGCCCCCAGATTATTGGGCGAGGTAGACGTGTGGATGCTTTAGCTGGTATATATATTATATTATTATTCTATAAGCATCACTCGTAACGCACACCCTCCACCCATAAACATGCGGGAAAACCAAGGAACAATTTCTACAATTTAATGAAACACTTTATGGGATCAATTAACAACATTTATTCAATCAAGAAAAAAAAAACTTATTCTTCAACCAATTTGATCATCAGCTCCGAGCCCCCACCTTGGTTCTTCCCACTAGCTCTGAAAGTATGTAGTAAGTCCTACCACTCATCCCCAAAAAATCAAAATACGAAAAGAAATGGATGAAACGCCCCACACCCACACACAAATCAACAAATATCATAGCAAGACATAGAGAATATCTGCCTCACCTTAGGTTTCGGAGGGGGAAGGGGGTGGTCTCACACACCACACACACACACACACACGAACTCGGCTAGGCTCACACAGTTCTCAATGTCTGTGGGGGCGCCGTCCCACTTCTTGCCGCTTACTGTCGTCGCGTTGTCCTTGCTGGCACGGACTTTACACCCTCACACCTGAGGATGAAGGCAAGGGGTTGACCTCCAAGTTTCTGCTGGCCTACCCCTGCCCACTTGTTGGTCCCTGGAGTCTCAGCCGGGTGCCTGTTTCCCGTCGGGGCCGCACTTCGCCCCCCCACTCAGCCTCTCAGGTTGTCGTCGGCGCCGGACGTCCGCCAGGGATGTCCCCCTCTTCGGCTCCCTCGCTGGGCCTCGGCAGTACACTGGGCCTATTAGACTTTGCCCAAGTCTCTGGTCACTCCGCCCACTGGACCGTCCTGTGGGGGTCTCCTATGTACTGCCGACACACCGACACTTCACCGTGGGTCACGCCTGACTGGGAGTGTGTCACGCACAGGAAT